>JAFNEN010002031.1:0-18794 GCA_019343175.1 Oedothorax gibbosus
TTTTTATGCCAAGTTAGAATTCTCTATGCACATCTTTCTTCATACATATACAATGAACCATCAAAAGAACTATATTGTGATATTACAACAATCCAAAGTGAATTATATCACATAAATAAATATTTTTATTTCAAATAAAGTTTCTCGTACGTTTAACGAAATGGCAACAGTGAAAATATTGAATAAAAATGGAATTTGCATGTTATTTCAATGTAGATTAAATTTGTAGTTATTTAAATTTTAAATAAACTTCTAATTTAAATTTTTTAATGAAATTTGGAATATAGCCTAATCTGATTTTTGCTTCAAAATGACGTATCACACTTGTCTGTGGGACTTGTGGTTCTTTCTGTGAAAGTGGGTGACAGGCGGACAGACAGACTGAACGATTATAAAACCTTCCACTTTTTACGTTATAAACTTAGTGTGGAAGCTAAAATGACGATTTGCAACAAGAAGAAGAGCGTCTTCTTAAACGGTATATCGTGTATGGGAAAAGGAATGGTTTGCATCTTCCCGAGTCTCAAGGTGAAATCAAATCCTTGAAAGCAAAGATTAAAGACCTGTGTATTCAGTTTTGTAAAAATGTTAATGACGAATCAACTGTACTGGAGTTTAGTGAAGAAGAGCTGTTTGGAATGCCTGCCAACTTTTTTGTTGGTTTGAAAAAGTTAGACAGAGGCAAGAGTATCAAGTGTCTCTGAAGTATCCGGATTACATCCCCGTCATGAAAAAATGCAGAAAACCTGAAACAAGAAAAGGCTTGTACACAGCTTTCCAATCACGATGCTCGAAAGAAAACTACCCTCTATTGCAGGAAATAGTGCAAATGCGACATAAGCTTGCTAACATGTTAGGTTATCCCAACCATGCTTCCTATGAAACAGAGCTTTTAATGTCTAAATCTGCAGAGACAGTTAGCACATTTCTATCGGAGCTCTTAGAAAAACTTAGACCTATGTGGGCAAAAGAAAAAGAGTACATATCTGCTAGAATTGAAGGAAAAAGGTGTAAAGAATTAGGCATTCCCTTTGATGGTAAAATGAATCCATATATGACCTTGCCTTCTACACTAGCTTAGTAGAAAATACTAAGTATGCTGTAAATCATCAAAAGCTGAAAGAATACTTCCCTATGCCTGTAGTTGCAGAAGGTTTACTTATCATTTATCAGGGATTATTGGGACTTAAGTTCAAAGAAATAAAAGAAGCTGTGCTCTGGCATGAAGATGTCAAAATGTACAGTGTTGAAGACCTGAGTACGGGAGAATTGCTTGGATACTTCTTTCTTGACTTACAGCCACGAGAAGGAAAATATGGTTATGCCTGTGTTTCAGAACTAAAGCTTGGTTGTTTGTTACCTAATGGTACAAGGCAAGAAGCTGTAGCTGCAATGTTAGCTAATTTTACTAAACCACAGAAGGATAAACCGTCCTTATTAGATCACGACGAAGTTGTAACTTATTTCCATGAATTTGGTCATCTTATGCATTACATTTGTTCTCAAGTGCACATAGCTCATTTTTGTGGTTTTGCTGTCGAGAGGGATTTCGTTGAAGCACCCTCTCAAATGCTGGAAAATTGGTGCTGGGAAACTGATCCACTGAAAGAGATGTCAGTGCACTATGAAAATGATTACGAGATTCCCGAAATGCTCCTTTGACGAAATAGAGAATGGCCAACACGGCATATCAAAATCTGGTTCAAAACAATTATGCTTTGTTTGATTTTAGAATTAACTCAAGTCCTGAGTGCGATATTAAGAAAGCGTTTTCAGACACCTATAAAGAAGTACTAGACCTTGAAACTTTAGAAGAAACCAACACCCCCTGCAGCTTTATGCACATCTGTGATGAATATGATGCTCAGTACTACAGCTACTTGTGGAGTGAAGTGTATAGTATGGACATGTTTTACACTCGCTTCAAAGATTGAAAGGTTTTAGATCCCTAGTGGGTATGGATTATAGAATAAGATCCTCAAACCAGGTGGTTCAGAGGATGCTATGGATTTACTTGTGGATTTTCTAGGAAGACAACCAACACAAGAAGCTTTCTTATGCAGTAAAGGACTAAAAATATAATTTTTTTATAAATTGTATTCCTACAATATATCTAATATATGTTATAGAGAAGTATTTAATTTTTAATGAATTTTCTTTGAATCCCTATAGTAAGAAATTTAAAATATTTACAAAAATCTTCAACATTTTTAATGAAATCACTGTTAATTATTATTTAATGATTTTTTTTAATTCTATTATTTAGATATGTTTTGTTAAACAATAAATTTCTATGAATTCTTTATTTCTGTTTGTCATTTATCTGATCTAAAAAAAAATTGTTGGATATTTTGTAAGATTTGTTAACCTCTGATATTTCATAAACTTTTGTTACTTGATACAAACTAAAAATTATCACATATAATACAATAAAAAAAAGCCACGAACCGCGCATCACCAGTCTTTATAAAACACCCATCTAGCCAACTCCAAATTCTCGAAATTTGCATAACCCAACTCGACAAGTGCCACAATACCCAACTTGGTTGAAACACAACAAGAACTAGAACCACGCAAAAACTAAACCGCTTCGCAGCTACAACACTAGTGTAATGATAATAGAGTACTTGACTGCATCGCCAAAATACCTTCCAATATTATTTAAATTATAGTTGAAAGTCAAAAATAACAAATGCATATACATTTTTTGCGAAATAAATCTTTAAATCATTAAAAAAATCATTTTAAAAAGGCATTTTTTCACGTGATCATCACGTGATCACAAACACAACGGTTTGGCTGACGTCACTAGTAACTATAAACAAACCGGCGTGATGTTTTTTGTTTTCTGATTAAACTTGATTTAATCTAATTTACTCTTGAAATAATAAATATTGAGATAATGTAAGGCTTTTTACAGAAGCGGATATTTCAAATTTGCCTAAAATCGATTCCAATGTGGTGTTTCAAAGTTTGTTTATAGTCACTAGTGACATCACAGATACCACGTGACAGCCAGGAAGCGTTTTCGGGAGTGATTTTTCGTCCTAATTTTAAAATTCATTTTTCTGCTTTTTTATGGGGTATTTGAAAAAAAGAAAAAAATACGGGTCTAATATTTTTGGCATAAGAATATTTTAAGACAATAATTTTTTTTTAGTCAAGTACCCTATTAAAACTAACCTAACTCTTGATCATAATGTAGAAGAAGAAACACATAATCACCATCGGGAGAAATATCTAAAGTCATGCGCTTTTTTAAAAAATCTACAATTGAAGCGAAACAACCGATTCGTATTGAATGCGCTTGGAAAGAAAGATCCAAGATGAAGTTATACAATGTGAACTGACCTCCAAGGATGAGATGTGAGGTAGTGACGTGTGAGGGAGTGATGATTCCGTAGGAAAAAATCAAATAATATCATTTTCAAAGAATTTTTTATGAGGTTTAGTGACTGTATGTTAATCTACATCTAAATGCCCACAGTTTGAGACTAGAAAAAAAATACTCGCACTTATCTATAATCAGTAAATGAGTTTGAGGGAGTGACGACAGTAAAAGACTCGCATGCTATTTTTAAAACTAAAAGTACTGTAAAAACTATATCACTCATGGAACAAAACAACTAATGGCTGATTTAAAAGCCACAATCCTTTAAGAATAACATGACAATTTAAATTATATTTCTTAGTCTTCTAGTAAGTTTTTAATTGAACTTGAAATCAGCCTTGAAGGAGTGACTCTATAACACAAGGGGACATTACATATTCATAAAATTACAAAAAAAACTATTGATGTTAGAAAAACATTATATACATTTTCGGAAACTACACAAACTAATTAACCATAAATAGTTCCACCAAAAAGGGTTATTTATTTTAAACAACCATTTTTATGGTGGTAAAAGCATGTAGGGACAGTGTGAGGGAGTGAAAAATCGGATATTCAAACGCAATTTTCTGTGAGTAAATTATAATTATTTGATATTGTTTAGGTGGGACAACTAAGATTAAACTAATAAATCACAAACATGCATATATAATTTGAAAATAAAGAGCAAAGTATCCGGGACATCGATTTGTTTCTTTTACAGAGAATGGCCCATAAATAATGAAGAAACGACTTTTGCAACTAGACTTTTGCAACTAGAAAGACTTTATTATTAGACAATTTAACCAATCTTTTCCAAAATACCCTGTCGTTCAACCCACAGTAAGTCGAGGCGGCATAGTTCTCGGCGCATGTGTTGCTGAAGATACGCCAGCTGCAGTCGTCGCAGTAGCTGCCGGTCCAGCGGCATGATGTGGATGTAGCTTGGCTTTGTCCTGCAGCTGCTGGATCAAGCTTTTGAGGAACGACAAGTCACGATCCGGCAAAGGGTGGTTCGGTTGCTTTGATGATGTGTCCGAAGATGCGCTGCTTGATGATTGATCACCTGAACCATAACCTTTCCGATATAAGTAACAAAAACATCGATTTTATAGGCTAATTCCATGGAAAATTAACCTTTCTGTAGTGTAAAACACGTGTGTAAAAAGTGATTATAAGGCAATTTTTTTATATTAAATAATGAAAAAATTAGCAAAATAGTTGATCTACACTTATTAAAACTAAATAATGTAACTTAATTTACTTAATTTGATTGATTTTTCAAATTTAAAAAGCTTGTAAGCTCCTCTTAAATTGTGTTGTACTATTCATGGATGGGGAAAGGTTGCAGCCTCTGTTAGTCGCAAGACCAGAGCACCTAAAATAATAGGTAGAGGACCGACTTAGCTCCATTGCCCCAGGCGTTAGCTGAGCATGTTGGAGTGGCCTTCACGCCTTGGGTGGCCCTACCAGGAGAATACTCTCCCGACGTACATCACCCACTCCGCCCACTTATACTACAGTTACATGGAGTTAGCCTATAGTATTAGTAGCTTTGAAATTGTATGGTTCACCATCATTTTGAAACATATATTATTTGCAAATATCTCGTTTTAAAGGGGAATGAGCCCGCTGGACCCCGGGTCTCCAAACCAAAGTAAGTCCAAAGTGTTAATCCAATGAGAAAAACTTATTTTCTAAATCACATTTCTCCGGCTGCATTGAATATTTTTACAAAGGGGGGGGGGGGGTTCTTTGCGATAAAAGTAGATAACTTACATGTCTCTATAACCCCACTTTTTTAAATTGCTTCGGATATTTAGTTCAAATTATTTATTGAAATTTTTTTTAAAAAAATTTATTCGAACCAATTTCAAAAAGTTAGATTTTCGGAACCTGTAAGTTTAGCTACATTTTTATCACATAAAAACCGTTTGTAAAAATATTTAATGCGGCCCGAAAAATGTACAGCAATATATACAAATGTAGAGCAATATATATAGAAGTTTATCGCAGCAAAGGATGTTTACTATTTTTGTTTAGTAGTATTTAACATTCTTTTTTTCCGAAAGTAACATGTAATTAAATTTTTTGAAGAATATTAGTTAACACATTAGCTTACTAAAAATAAAATGATACTGACAAATTGCCAGTGAGTATTTGGTTAGAATTCCTTACATCTAATTACCAAGCTGTATATTTTCGGTAAATAAGAATACGGAATTATCGAGGAAATGGTGCTAATGACAATTTACCTAATCCAGGTGGACCTGCTATCGTTCCGCTAGAACTTAATGGACTTCCATCTTCATCTTCTTTTGGACCACCTCCACTTAATGGACTGCCATTACCAGGTTTTGTCTCAGGAAGTCCCTCTCCATTTAATGAATTTCCTTTTACTGCTCCTCCTCCTCCTATTGGACCATTTTCACCATATGGTTTTCCGTTTCTTGACTTTCCTAGTGGTCCAGTTCCATCAAATGGATCTTCGTATCCATCTCCTCTTAATGGTTCACTTCCACCTGACGAGTCCAAGGATCCATCTCCTTCAAGTAGTCCACTTTTACCTAATGGATTTCCATATCCTCCTCCTAGCGGTCCACTTCCACTTAATGGATTTCCATATCCTCCTCCTGGCGGTCCACTTCCACCTACTGGATTTCCATATGCTAATCCTGGTGGTCCACTTCCACCTAATGGATTTCCAGATCCTCCTCCCGACGGTCCAACTCCACCTAACGGATTTCCAGATCCTCCTCCTGATGGTCCGCTTCCACTTAATGGATTTCCATATCCTCCTCCTGATGCTCCACTTCCACTTAATGGATTTCCATATCCTCCTCCTGATGGTCCACTTCCACTTAATGGATTTCCATATCCTCCTGGTGGTCCACTTCCACCTAACGGATTTCCAGAGCCTCCTCCTGATGGTCCACTTCCGCTTAATGGACTTCCAGATCCTCCTGATGGTCCACTTCCACCTAATGGACTTCCATATCCTTTTCCAGGAGGTATATCTAATGGATTTCCATATCCTCTTCCTGGTGGTCTACTTCCATCTAATGGATTTCCGAATCCACTTCTTCCTGATGGTCCATCTGCACCTAACGGATTGTCATATCCTCCTCCTGGTAGTCCACTTCCACCTAACGGATGCCCAGATCCTCCTCCCAATGGTCCACTTCCACTTAAAGGATTTCCATATCCTCCTCCTGTTGGTCCATCTGCACTTAATGGATTCCCATATCCTACTGGTGGTCCACTTCCATCTAATGGATTTCCGTATCCACTTCTTCCTGATAGTCCATCTGCACCTAATGGATTTTCATATCCTCCTCCTGGTGGTCCACTTCCACCTAATGGGTTACCGTTTGTGGCTCCTCTACCTAATGGACTCCCGTTTCCTGCTCTATCATGTTGTTCACTTCCACTTGATGGATTGTTATTTCCTTTTCTACCTCCACTTCCTAAGGTCAGCGTATTCCATGCAAAAAAAGTAAAATAATAGTTATAAATTTATATGTCATAGTAAGCGGCAACGGAATTGCCTTAAAATGGAAATCTTCTTAAAAACATTTCTTGTTTGGCTCGTTACTATATCACAAAATAATTTTAGACAATCAGACTTTGTAATAAAGAATATTAAAGGTCAACTAAACACAAAAAGCTGACAACAAAACCTATAAATTTTGCTTCATACCATACACTTTTGAGTAATTCTAGGACAAATATAATTTAAATTATACGAATATTTTTGATTTTTCTATAACAATAAACACCATAGTTAAATTATATTATTATCTTTGGGATTTACCTTATTTTCAAAGATCATAATTTTGCAGTATATATATATTTTACAACAATATCCCTCCTAAAAGGGTCCCCCAAAAGTATTCAGGCCTTAGGCCCAAACTTGTCACGGTCAGGCTCTGTCCGTGACTAGACAAAAATATAGACAAATAACTTTTGAGACGTGAGTACAAGAAGTGAAATTAAACAACTTATGTAATCATACCTTGATTGTTTGAGGGTCCGTAGCCAGGTCCATCATTTAAAGCACCTGTGAAGAAAGCGCAATATTAGCGTGGGATCGTGGGTTGAATAAAAACTTTAATTTTAAAATAAACAAAGTCCATTTTAAAATAAACAAAGTCGATTTCATAGCACTACTTCAGCACTTTTAGGAATTTGCCATCAAAATTACTCACCAAAGCCATTGTTTTGCTGAGCTGAAAGAAAAATAGAAATAATTAGAAATATTTTGCATACAAAGAATTATCAATGCAAGCGTAATAGTGACCGTTCCCCGTAATAAACGGATAGATTCAGAATTTTTTTTTTTACCTTTCGTCTGTAAAACTTATTCTAAATTGTAAAGGTTTCGATATTATTCTTAAATGCTTAAAATTTTACAGAACAGAACGTAATGTTAATTTTTAAAATGTGTGTCATTGACTCTAACGGGGAATCAGAAAACACTTTTATGCATGTGTGAGATTGCTTTTTTACCATCTCAGTTGCAGTATTCTAAGATATCAGAAAGAAATTTATATAGATTATTTCCTTTTCTGGCCAAATTCAATACAAAAAGACGCAATTGTCAATTGTTTTGTTATTAAACGTGAATTCAAACTGCATTGAATGCATTCAGAACGGATTTTTTTTTTGTTTATCGCAGTGTAAATGTTTTCATAAAATAACACATGGCTTGGCGACAAAAGTGTTTTCCACATTAGACCTCTTTTAAAAGATACGCAGTCTATATATTCCATTGTTTTTCCGATTTTCGTCGTTATCGTTTTCTATTTGTATATTGCATAAGTAATAAGTCAGCCATTGTTTAAATTTTACGAAGCAAGGATAATTGGTCTTTTTATAAAAAAAAATATATAGGAAAACTCCGCTCAAAATTTTCGCAAATTTTAAGCGATCCAAAGTCACTATAAAATTAAGTATAATACTAACAATTATAATGTGCGCAAATAAAAATACAAACCATTCAAAGAGGGAAGAAGCAAGCAAGAAACAACTAGCAGAAAACATGAAGCCTTCATAACTGTACCAAATCATTTGCCCCAGTTTCAAAAAAGCCATATAAATCTGGAATTAAGCATCAAACACAGATTTCTTACACCGATAAGCGCCCACCCTGACCAAACATGAGATTTAAACAAAGCAAGCTGCTGATTACCTATCTACACCCTAAGCCTGAGTTCATAATGTCGGTGCGGTTTTCAACACGACAATATTATTCACTATGATATTGAAATTAAATTATTTAAATTCAATTATTTTATGAATATATACTGATGGCAGTGTGAAAGTTAATCCAAATCCAGACTACATGCAGAAACATAGCAGAGTCTCTCCTAAAATTTTGTGAAAGCAGTTGAAGAGCTTAGTGGAAGAACGTGCTAAGTGACAAAAAGGTGAACCGTGAAAATGATCTTTACTTTTTAGCTTCCACACTACGTTTATAACGTAAAAAGTGGAAGGTTTTATAATCGTTCAGTCCGTCTGTCTGTCCGTCACCAACTTTCACAGAAAGAACCACAAGTCCCACAGACAAGTGGGATACGTCATTTTGAAGCAAAAAAATCAGATTAGGCTACATTCCAAATTTCATTAAAAAAATTTAATTAGAAGTTTATTTAAAATTTAAATAACTTAAAATTTAATCTACAATGAAATAACATGCAAATTCCATTTTTATTCAATATTTTCACTGTGGCCATTTCGTTAAACGTACGAGAAACTTTATTTAAAAAAAATACGAACTTTTGAAAGAATATTTATTTATGTGATATAATTCAGTTTCGATTGTTGTAATATCACAATAGAGTTCTTTTGATGGTTCATTATATATGTATGAAGAAAGATGCAAAGAGAATTCTAACTTGGCATGAAAAATGTGCAAAGTTTCGCTTTTATTTTTAAAGCATCATTTGTACTAATTATATATTTTTCGAAATGTAATTTAATCTAATTATTAAATCTGAGAAAGAAGATTAATGAAAATAGTTAATTTTGGCGTTTAAAAGTTTGAATTACAAATAGCTAAAGGCCCTGTTTGTTATTAGAATTAAATCACCATTTCCATTCGCAACAATCGCCCGAGAAACTTAATTCTTTTAGACAATAAATTAAAATAAATTTATTTTGCGACATCGATCAGTTTGAAATGACGTCAAATATATTTCACTACGAGATTCTTCGTATGTTGATATGAAATATTTTCAATTTAAAAGCGAGGAACAGTAATATTTATTCTTTGAAATACAAATTAATTTTTGCAAACGATAAGTAATAATTATTGAATTTTCGAAATAAAATTAGCCAAATTTAGCATGTAAATGTTTAATATAGAATTAATGCTGTGTTTGGCGCCTTTTTACCTGTTTAACACAACTTTTGTGTGGAAGCTGGTTAAGTGACAGATTCTGTTACAAACCTACTTTTTTTTAGTTTGCATTTCGGTCTGGTAAATACAGTACTTTCAATTAGTAAAAAATATACTTCTATTAGGTTTTAAGGAAAAGGGGACACTTGTTACCTTTAAAGTAGGCAATGACATATTAATTGACACAAAAATCTCAATTTTTTCAAAGATATCACTTAGCACGTTCTTCCACTAAGCTCTTGAGTTGATTCACCAAATAAAGATTACACGATATGTAATTTAATACACTTGGGTTGTTGGACAATTTCTTTTTAATTTCTCAGAAAAAAAACTGTCCAAATATGAGATATGAATGTACCTCATTAAAAGATGCCACCTAGGGCCCCCTTATACCTGGGCTCAACGCCCATAAAGTTCAAAAATATTTGGTTCTAAGCTTTGTTACTTATTTGAGTAAATGCTAACTCCCCAATAAATTGTCTTTTTAAAACTTCTTTTAAGTCTTGGATGAGAAGCTAAAACTTAAGTTTAATGTGAAAAAAGATTTTTGGTGGGCAAAAGTAAAATTTTACATTCTTTTATTTCAAAAGAATTCAATATGTTTTATTGAACTGTACCAAAAAACATAGCTTGTAAGTTCATGTATTAAAAAAAATTAGAACTTATTTCCATGTAAATTTTTGAATACTTTTTTGTATAAAATTGATAAGTATTGCGCTTAGGGATGTACGCTTTGCACCCTGAGAGAAATGACACTTATAAATATGAGTAAATCTATGTTTTCATTTTGAAATGAAACATATTTTTTTTTAATTTGACGACCTAATGCTTTCGATTTAAAGTAGTTAGCCGAATAGTCACATAAAGAAAGAAATTTATTTTGGAAATATCTTCAATAAAATAACCCCAAATAAGTTACAAGTGCCAATCAAAGTGCACTTCGAAAAAAACTCGCTGGTAACCCCACAAAAAAATATTTGTTCATTTTTTTTTCTTCCGCCAGATGGTTAGTTAGTACATACATGTTAATGTTCCCGTTTGTGTGCTAAATCTAATCAGAGACCCGCTTATAAACCTTCGCTCCGCCAAGTGGTGGTTGTGGTTGGTAGACCTATTTCAGTTTGGTGCTTGGTCAGCGACCGCTTAACTTCGTCATAGACAGACAACAGAACACACAATAAGTGGATCCCTCGTAATTTTTAAGACAGAGGCCAACTAGGATCCAAATTGTTGCACCAGTATGATTGGTATGGGAACTTAGAGGACGTTCGGACCCAACGATTAACGAGCACGTACATCCGCTATACTCGTAGGTCCTTCAGTGGTACGGGACTCGACGCAGACCTTCCGTCCAACCGAGACGCTGACCACTAGGCTCACTACGGCCCCCCGCCAGATGTATTTTAGTTTAATCGTTTCCGGTTGACTGTTAGTAGCCCCTTCTTTTTTGGAGCTTTAACACAGCCAATCACGACTCGTAATTTGGAACTCAGGTCAAGTGGCGAGGTCGACACCAGAGCGAGCACCCAACGGAAATTCGAGTGACATCGTACGTTAACTCGGTCTTGGCTTTTAAAACTCCTCGGCGCAAAAGCCTGTAAGTTGACCAAGGGCTGCCGTGCCCATTCCAGCTTACATGACCAAGGGCTCTGTGTGCTAGGCATATGTCCCGGTAAGGTGGTCAGCCTCACGCGGAATCCTCAGTGTTTAGTTCCCAAGCATGCTTGGTAATCATTTTATCGACCCACTTAAGAGATGAAAGGCTGAGCTTTTAACTCCACAGATATAAGGAGCGCGTATATCGCAGTGTACTCGGGCACTTCGAGAGACATCCAGATGTAATTCCACTGCAAAAAAAAGATTGCGGTTTAGTATATCCCTTTGAGCTACCATAGTTTCGGAGACCAGGGCAGGGTGAGAATGTCAGCAATCGAAACATTGGGGGGAGAAGGGGGCACTGAATGGTCTCGGGCCATCACAATGGCCCCTCACTGGTTTTCATTGCCTCTTTGCTCGTGTGTTGTCCTAGCTTCCAAAAGAAACCAAATCACACACAAAAAAATTAGAAGAAATGTTAACTTTAAATAAATTTAAGTTGGCTAATTACAGCACTTAGGATCTTCAAAAAATATTTAAATTTTGGAACCTTTTGGTTAATGAAACAGTCAGAAAAATTGTTACAAAACTTTTAGTGAATGTGTTAATAACATTTTTTCTGATTAAAAATATGGAAGCTGTCTTTAAACGAACGGTAAACATTACATTTTAAAAGAAGCCAACGCTTTTACTAAAATAAAGTTCTAAAAATGGATTGTACACAGGTTAAAAATGAACAGCCAGAAACTTCCAACTCAAACTCAATTATAGTTAACTCAAAGCTAAATTTCCCAAAAGAATCCAAGCAATATCCTCATGTTTGTGAGGTCTGCCAAAGACAATTTAAGCTCAGAAACGTTCTAGAACAGCACCTCCGCGTCCACACAGGTGAGAAACCATACGCCTGCGAAATCTGCAGCAAACGGTTTAATATGAAGGGTGATCTCAGACAACACTTTGTCGTCCACACAGAAGAACGGCCCTTTGCGTGCGAAGTGTGCCCGAAATCATTCAAACTGAGGAAGGAACTCAAGGACCACGTCATCGTGCACACGAGAGAAGAAATGTACGCGTGCGAGGTGTGTGGCAAAAAGTTCACTCGGAAGAGAGTTCTCCGACGACACCGCCGTATCCATACGGGCGAGAAACCATTTGTATGCGAGATATGCGGCCAGCAGTTCACAGCGAAAAACCACCTTCAAACTCACATCACTGTCCACCTAAGAGGGGCAGTAGAGGAGAAGTCTATCGCTCTGAAGTTAATCGAATGCAATCTGTCTACGGAGGAAAACCCACACGCATGTAAGCTGTGTGATAAACGTTTCAGTAACAAGCTATTTCTCAAACAGCATGCGCTCACACACACAGAAGATCTACCATGTGAATTTTGTGGCAAGCGGTTTATGACTAGAGGAAGATATGAAAAACATCTTGTTTGCCATGACCTAAAGCCTCACACATGCTCAGTGTGTGATGAAAAATTCAGCTCGTTTCTACTTCTGAGACAGCACAAACAGACACATAATGAAAATAGGTCAAATCCAGTGCAGTGTCAATTGTGTGACCAACAGTTTACTCTGAAGAGGGAGTTGAAAGAACACCTCAGTGATGTCCACGGAGAGACAAAACTCCACAAATGCCCAGTGTGCCGCAATGGGTACCGTTCAAAATACATCCTCCAACAGCATATGTTCACCCACTCCGAAGAAAAAACGTACGTTTGTGAAATCTGCGACAAACGGTTCACTATGAGGGCCACTCTCCAAATGCACCTCGTCACCCACAGCGACGAAAGACCTTTTGAATGCGAGCAGTGCGACAAACGGTTTAAGAGAAACGCCGATCTCAAGGTACACCTGGCCGAAGTCCACAGACCACAGAATTTGATATTTTGCCCAGTCTGCAACAAGCAGTACCGCCAGAGAACGATCAAGAGACACATGAGGACTCACAGTGGGGAGAAGCCCTACACATGCGACATTTGTGGCCGGAAATTCAGCCTGAAAGAACACCTCAAGACCCACAGCCTGGTTCACACGGGGGAAAGGCCGTTCGCATGTGGAATATGCAACAAAGCATTTGGTTTAAAGGCCACAAGAGACAAGCACCAACTCACCCATTGAAAATGAATTGCTTGTTATTAAGTACCAGGGAGTAACATGTTACTTACAACAGTTACTTTTATTACATAACGCTGTTATATTTTTCAGAAAGTAACTGTAACGTAGTTACTTTTAGCGGTAACGAAGTAACAAAAGATTTCTTTACTCTTCTCGCGCCACTTTACGGTTATTTTTGGTACTTTGGCGTTCGGCAGAACTTAAATATTTAACATTTAACAACGTTTCATTTTTGTTCTTAGCATTTTTCAGATTGTAACGATTTCTTTAACCTTGGTTCTCTTTAAAAAAAGAAACGGTAATATGGTTAACTTGCAATTTTTCTTGTAACTTAAATTTTCTAAAAGCAACTATAATTAGTAACTTTTCATATTGAGTAACTGTAACAGAGTCATGAGTTGAAGATGAGGTTTCTCTTTTTTTTTTTAAAAATAATAAGTAACTGTAACAGAGTTACTTTTCAAAAGTAAATTTCCAATCCCTCTTAAGTACAAAACTTGAATACAGATGCCATACAAATTTGAGTCAACTCCAAGAAAATTGCATACACATAGGTACCTAAATATATGGATAAATGTACTTGCGTATTTAGGGATGCAAAACTAAAATAATGTGTTAATTAGAAGATTGGAATTTTATATTTTAAAATACAGTAGAACATTGATTATCTGATCTAATTGGGACCGGAGGTAGGTCGGATAATTGAAAATTACGGATAATAGAGAATTTTCATTAAATACTAAAAGTTATGCTACAAAGGAGCACCGAAAACAATGGCGGAAAGTCTGGACCTTTAATCTGCCGTCCGAAATCCGTGATCGTTGTGCAGTAGTACTTATTGAATTTTAGTATTAATTTATCTCTGAGACATCCTGGCAAGAAGAAAGTGCTAAAACATTAATTTTTAATTTCTGAGCGGAGTTCTGGGAGAAGAGCTTATTTTTTGTTTTATAGTAGAGGTACGTAGTCTCACATTTTTAGAAGATTCCTGGAGTTTTCCAAAAATTTAAGATTGCCAGGAATTTGCTTTTACTTTTTAATTGTTTAAGTTTTGATATCTTATGACTTTGGAGGGGGCTCTGTGTGAGCCAAGCACTGCGACCAGGGGTCTATTGTACTATCCCCAAGGAATAAATCCCTCTCTCTTATAAGACGAACAGAAGCTTGAGCGGCTCAAGCAATTGGTGCCCTAGATGTTCAAATCAGTGAGCTGCAAAATTTTCGCATTCACAGAGAATGTGGGTAACAGATTCGTCCTTGTCCCTGCAGCCCCTACAGGAGGGATCATCGAAGACCCACATGATAGTAAGGTGCCTTTTAAGGGTACAGTGGCCAGTAAGTAGACCTATTGCCCTATGTATGCCATTACGGCTAAGCTCTTTATGACGAGAGCTTGGGCAACCTGAGTTGAGTTCCCTAGCTTGTCTTTGATTAGTTGAATTATGCCAATAAGTGTACTGTTGTTCTCTGAAAAAGATATCTTAAAATCGACACAGTTTCCATATTTCTTAAAACCCTATAATTTCCTGAGTTGAGAATCGATACAGAATTCCAATTTCAGAAACACCGGATAATTCCGATTTCAAAATCGCCGGAGATTCATGATTTTTGAATCGCGGAAGTTTGCCAATTTCAGTATCGCCGGAGATTACTCATTTAAGGAATCACTGTACATTTCTAAAACTTTATTCTTTTGTGAACCACCAAAAATGACTTGGTTTTTTATGTTGACTTATGGACTGTCGGTTAATAGAGAGTTTCAGATAAAAGGACAGATAATCAAGGTTCTACTGTAATCGGTTTTTGAAATTTCACCATCATTTATGTAAACTGTGCCTAAAGTGACAGCAGTAGTGTCAAATCCTCTATGGGAGTTAGTATCAACTATCTCTACTTAATTCAAAGAATCAAAGTAATTCTGCTACACGTTAAACTTCACCCGAAAGACAGTTGCTATCAAAGTCTTATTAGACACCCAATTGATTCTTCCGTTACTCTTGTATCAGTTTGCCAAAAATAAGATTAGTTTTGGTTTTTTCTAAATATGATTTTTAAATTTATATGTAATTCCTTCATTCCTTTTACAATACATATAAAAATATTATTTAGATCATGTTTTGCATTTCTTTCCTGTTATATAATTTTGAAATCTGGTTTGCATTGGTAAATTTTATTTTTCGATAACTGAACTCATAAAAAAACTGTACACTATACAATAAACATTTTTTTTTTTAAAAAATGAGGATTTTATAATCTTTAACTTTTTAAGTGTTAGAATGGAAAAAGCTAGTCAGACAAATATACTGAAGAGTAGTTTTTATTTTCATAGAATTGAACAAAAAGTAAACACAAACATAACAGTTTTGTACCAGTAATCAATTAATAAAAGATTAATTCTAGACCCCAGAATATGAGATAACAAATAAAATGGACAAAGTAAAAAGAATTTTAAAATCCCATTTTTTTTAAATACATTTTGTGCTTGGCCATTATTATTTTAAGCAAAGTTTATAAGCTTAATAGGATGGTCCGAACAACTGCATAGCACACGAGGAAAAACTCTTCAAGCATATAGTAGTAATAATCCTATGACAAGTTATTCATACATGACATAAAGTAAGTCATCAGGGAAAACATTTAATTAAAGTCTTTAGTCTTTATTGAAATCGGCTCACATATGGAGAAGGAGGCTTGACGTGTTTTATCTTTGAGAGTTAATTTGAGCAAGTGATTCGCAGATGCCGATTATTATTGCTTCTGTCCGATTGACCGATTAGGTGCGAGGAAGGGAGAGGTTAAAAGATCATTGGAAAGTTATTTGCTGACTAAACATTTTCTATTTGAGTGACGCGACTTAGTGATGGCACTGGGATGTTAAAGATACTAATAAGTGTTATTGGGATGTTTAAGGTATTAATAAGTAATATTAAAGTTGTGTGAAAAATTGAGTTTAAATTATGAAGTTTAATAGGTGTTAAAAATATAAGTTTTTGAGGGGTTTAAGCCGTATATGTCATACATTATATTTAATAATGCTGATGGCTGCATTTCGTATGCGCGAAGAAAATTTGTCAGCTTTCTATCTCACGACTTGAGCTTCAACAGGACACTTTTTTTAGAATTTGTTTTAAACTATTTTTAATATTTAAAAAGTCTTATTGGGGGTAATTATCCTCCCCTTGAATCCCCCGCTGCATAGCATTCCAAGGACAGCAATATGTTCAGAAGGGCACATTATTTTACACAAATAACTTGTGTCCTTCCTCTGCTACACACAGAGAAAAAAAGTTTTTAGGATACAAATTAAATTTTACACATCATATAAAACCTTTATGTATAGGTATAACTATGACATAACTTCATATTATAATATTATAAAAGTTAGATTCACATGCATGGAAAAAGAACTAAATCCAAAATATTTGTTGGTTTTGCGACAGACACACCATTTTTTTTTTAATTGTTCTTTGTGCTAGGCTCTGCAAAAATGCCACACTAATGAAAGGGTTTCTGAATCACTTGTTCCACTGAATTCACTTGAGTTGAATAGTAAAATATTTAGCCAAACGAATAAATCTGCTTGATTGTTGATTATCTAAATGTTTCACTACTAAGGAATTGTGGGGTTTTTTTAGTTTCTAAACAAGCCAAAAACACTAGACAAGGCTCTGTGTGAGAAATATTTTACAAATAACTACCTTTGCAATGTTTAAAATGGTACATACAAGAGTTAGAAATTTCCAGAAAAATATATTTCAAACATAATTTAACAATTTAATGGTGTTGAATTGTAAGATAAAAAGATCATTTATATCCAAAACTACTAGTAATAAACCCCTACAATAGGTTAAAAACATTAATAAATAATAACATCTATAATAATAAAAATGAAGTTTTGTATGTATGTGTGTGTCTTATAGATTCATAAACTAGACATTTGTTTGACTCGTAACTTGGCACAAATGCGTAGTTCATACTTAGATTATGATTTTTGAACTTTCAGGTTTCAAAATGTTCTATTTTTAGAGAAAATACGAATTTTCTGAAAAAACTACACCACTTTGGCTCAAATCCAATCTTTTTTTACTTTCCTGATGCCATCGGCTGAAAAAATTAAATAAAACTTTTAACGAAAACATTTAAAATTGAAAATGTGTATTTTATTCTTTTGCCATTACCTTGAGAAACTAAATTCATTATTTAAAAAATAATTGACAAGTTTCAAGTGACGTAATTCCGCCGGTCTCCATTCCCGGATTTTATTGTGGGTTTATTTGATGATTTTTTCATTAATTTTTCTGTTGAATGCATGTATGCATATTTAAGCAATAAATGTATAGTTAAGCTATTACTGAACTATGATGGTAATTAAAGGCCATCGCACTAGAGCTGCATATTAGTGTTTTATGTCTTTATTTTTTCGCCAAATACGTTGCCAAACTTGCCAAATTATTAACTAAAACTCGCCAAATGGATAATTTCTTTTATAAATAATTTATAAGCTGGTCGGTTGTTGGAAGGTCATTGTGTTAGAGCTGTATAATGGGTGTGTTTGTAGCTATATCTATTTTCTCGCCAAATTATTTCCCAAAACGCGCCAAATGAGCTAAAAGGTTTTATGTATTTATGAGGGAATTGTGATGACATTTATGAGTGCATTTTATAGTGAATTTTTAATTTTGGAATTTTAAGGCAATGAAACAGGATTTTATACTTTATAACGAGCGGGAACAATAACATAAGTTTATGATCCAACAGGTTATATGGTACACATATTTGGAACGATTTTTACGATATTTTTATGATATTTTTTTAAACCGTGCGAAGAATGGGTAAAAATTTGCTAGTTTACAATAAAATAAATAATATATAATAACCCCTACAATAAATAACCTATACTGTGAAAATAAACCTCTAAACGCTACAATAATAAACTTGAAGCATTCGTTTTCAGCTCATAAAATTTTGTGAAGGGTTCGCATGTGTAAATTTTCTGCAAACAAACCCCCGATAAGCAATTGTACTTGAATGTGCATCATGGCATAGTTTGTTTGAAAAAAAGATACATACGGCATTTGGAGCTTGATAAATCAAAAAAATATTGTAGTTAAGGTTTTACCACACACACAACGATATTTACTCTGCTTAAGCCAGTGTATAGTGAATTAAGGCTTTCACATTACAGGTACGAGACTACATTTTAACAACGACAGTAAAATATTTTTACATGATTTCACAGATATTTGTAGCCAAGCCATTTATTACACACCAGACAGGAAAGGGTTTGATTGAAAGAACGTTACACTAA
>JAFNEN010002032.1:0-22552 GCA_019343175.1 Oedothorax gibbosus
TTTTTACCCACAATTAATTACCCCAATTCTTAAAATTTTGATTTTCCCCCATTTACGAAGATCTTTGGTTTTTCAAAAATTTCCCCCAACAGTCTATAAAAAAAAAAAGCGTTTGTTTTTCGGCGGATACGGCCTTTGGGAATCAGGCTTTAGATCGGGGTTTCAACGGGGGCGCCCCCGCCCCCAGGGGGGTTTTGGAGGTGGTAGGGGGGGTGGGTATTTTTTGGGCGGTAGGGGGGCGGGGGGGTTGTTTTGGGGGGTAGGGGGCGATTACATTTTTGGGAATTCAAATTTAAATTTTTAAAAAGTCCCAAAAGAAAATATACAATTGATTACTACCATTGTTAGGACTTTTCATACAAGCCCCGCTCTCTCTGTAACTCACTTGTTGTCCGTGCCATCTTTTAGGGCTTCATATCTTGTAATGCTTCTTGTTTATTAATTTCGTGTATTCTTGATCGTGTTATTTAAAATGTTCGTTTGTGCCTGTAATGTTCTTGTTTGCTCACCTTGGTGTATTCTTGTTCTTGTTATTAAAAATTAAAATGTTCGTTTTTTTTTTCCGGCGTCCAAGTATTTCTATTTGGCCAGTCTGCCAAGTGCATTCTTAATTTTTTTTCGTGATAATAAAACTATTTATTTGAGAAATAGTTCTTTTGCTATTTTTGATACTACCAGCGATGTCGGTTAGTAAAAAGACGTATCGTCAATATAGTTCCACGTACTTAAAGTTCGGATTTGTTCCCTTCGCCATTGAACTCGCAACTTCGGTTTTGTGAAGGAATTGAAAATTATTCAAAAGATGCTTTTTGCCAAATTTTTGATTGCCATACTAAAGGTCAGTCTATTTTTAATACTTTCAAAGATTATTTTCAAGAAAAAAATACTCCTCTTGGGAACATTATATCTGTTTCCATAATAGAGCAAATGCGATGGTTGGTCGTCATCGTAAAAAAATTATCTCTTATTTGAAAAAAAGAGTCCCAGGCATATTAGCTGTTAAAACTATTTACAGTCAACACCTTAAGCCCATGAAACGAGATTTTTCTTTGTGTTTTAAGGATATTTTGGCAATGGAAATCCCCATTGGATCTTAAACCCATTTATGAATATGAAAGAGAGAGGAATATTCAGGAGGAATTGATAGAACCATAGATCTCCAACAAATGAAACTATAAAAGCCAACTTTCATAATGATGTCTCACAGAAAATTTGGCTTCAAACTAATATCAGTTGCTGCTATCCAGGATTGTTGCCCCATCGGAAAAAATGTTTGATTGCCTTCCTTCCTTTACCTTTGTGAGAGAGGTTTCAGGGCGTTACTGAACTAATTCGAAAAAAAAAAAGACGTAGACTCCAAAGTGTAGAAAGAGGAGACCTGCGTCTTAATCTCTCAAAAAAACATTGAACCAAACGTTCAGAAACTTTCTTTGAACCATCAAACAACCATCTCATGATGTTCTTATTGATATTCCATTTGTGTGCATTATTTTTTTGGCTGAATTTTTTCTTCATTATCTAATAAAAGTCTCCCTACTTTTAAAACATAAAATCGCATTTAAAGCATTTTTTTGCATGCTTTTAATTAATTTAAAAGATAAATTAATAAATTAATTAAAAAAAAATTTCATTCATTAAAAAGTAATGTTATTATCCTAAAAACAAATTTGGTGGAAAATTTATTCAAAAGTTTGGCCTTTTAGAATTTCAGTAATCTTCTTCCATATACCTTAGAAAATTACAAGATTTTCACAAAGGGGCGGTGATTTTTTTTTAATCTTTAGGGGGGCGGTTGCTTTTTAAAAGGTTGAGAACCACTGCTTTGATTAAAAAATACTCGACATCAACTTGCGGTACATCAATTTATACATTACATTACGAAATCCGGTTTGAATATTGTTTAAGTCGTTAAATTTGCTAGAAACGAAAATTCAGATAAATTATTACTCATACCTTTTCACAAGTATCACCAGAATATGGTTGTTTGCAAGTGCACTTATATTGTTTCCTATTGGTTGGCAAGTTCCACCATTTTTGCACGGTGTATTTGTGCACGCGTCTGAAAAAGATAACGATGTAAAACATTAACACTGAATTCAAATACAAATACAAATACAAAAAATTGTCGACCAACAACAGGCCAGAGGCCCAGCAAGGTTGGTCCAAAATAAATCTAATACATTACCATTTCCAATGTCCGTCAAGTTTCTTCTTAAAATTTCTACTCTCTTCGAATGCACAACATAATCTGGTAAAGCATTCCACTCATTGACAACTCTATTGTATTCGTTCATTTTATAATGTATTCAGAAGAAGTAAAAAGGTTTATAATATCGATACATAATATCGGTCTAAATATATTATATGTAGCCCGATATTATGTAACAAGAAAGTCCAAACAGCGGGTGTTAAATGAACAAACACGTTTTTCGGCTCTTCTGAAGAGTTGAGAAAATGAGATAGCACATGTGGGAACTTAAGTGACGAATATTGAATGTGTTATACTTCTGTAATTCGAGACCGCACATTATTTAGAGCAATCTCATCTCAAAGCAATATGAATATCTTAACGAATTTTAACTAGAGAACCTAAAAAAAAATTGACTACCTTGTATATAAATTAATAAAAAAATTATATCATACCTTCACAGTGCCCTTCGGACTCTTTAAAATCGAATGGGCAAATACACTTTTTATCATCGATGAATCCCAAAAATTCCTGACTAAAAGTACAGTTGGCCCCTGGTCCACATTCGCATTCTAAAGTTCAGGAATGTTTAACATTTTAAAATCGTGTTATTTTGATTCTCAGTAGGATAGTGTAGCATAAAGAATATGTATGAAAAGCTAAACAAAAGTATTGCAATTGAAAAGTTTTTAACTAAGTTTTAATAATGAAATATTACATTCGACGTATGTATGTAAGTTATAATAAATAAAAAGAGAAGTATAATATATATGAAGAAACTTGTGAGATAGTGAGCTTTGTATCTTTCTTCGCATATATAAACTAAGAAACGGCAATTCAGAAAGTTCTGAGATTATAAATATTATTGAGTTGTTGAATTGCAATTTTAACTCAAGAAATATCAGCACAGAATTACTAGGAAACAATATGTGTGTCTAACAACAAATGTGTTTCCTTTCCTTGCACTTATAATTTTTTGTCTTCAGAAAGTAATTAATAAATTTACGCAAATGTATAACACGCAAAATTTACTCTTAGAAAAAAGAAACCTTGTATCAATTAACCATACTGACAATTTACTGAAACCCAAACAATAGATAAGATCTGGGCATTTTTTTTTATTTTTATTAGTATGATTATTATTTTATGTATCTATTGTAAAGGAACACATTATCAATACTCTTCTTATCTTTTATCGACAAAAAAAGTTAATTTCTAAATAGTTAAAAGAGTATTTGATAGCAAGCTATTAAGTGTAAAACTTTTGAGATGGAGAATGAAGCTATTTGGAAACCACATGTTTTAAGTAAAAGTATGCCACTGTCTATGAAATAATTTTAAGTATGAATGCCGCATTGTTTGCTGCTAGTTAAAGTAATGTCGATAGTGTAACTATAATGTGTATTATCATAAAACAATTCACATACAACACAAGAAATTTCCCCAACCCTTAATGGATAAGCAAATTTATATCCCGATTTTATATAATTATCCTTCTCATTTAGCGGAAGGGTTTAGTTGCGAAAATCACATTCTCTAAAGTAAAACTAAGAGATATTTCCCAAAAACCCTAAAATTCGCCAAGAAACGTACGATAACGATTTCTTATCATTGCCAAGCAATGAAGCCCAAATTTGATAAACATTCCACTTCAACACAACTTGGTTGGTAAAGCAAGCCTACGTTAGTTTTTCACGATAGTCAAATGTCTTCAACAGACTTTCCCTATATATCACAGCTATTTCCAAAAAAGTAACAACTTCCAACTTTGAAACTTTTACTAAATGAAAAATCAGGTCACAATATTATATCTTAATGGTATTTAAACTTTTTTTAAATAGCATACTTAAAAAAAACAGCTATCACATATTTTAGACAGTTTGTTGTTTAGTTTTAATGTTAACCAAATGCTTCGAAATATTTAATAAATATGTCGAGCAAAACCCCAATTAAGAGTAGTGCAGGAGTTTTCCGAAAGAAATCGCTTTTTAGACAAATAAAACTAACATCAATCAAATTACACTCAGTGTTCTTAATAAGTTTTTTTTTTTTAGAATTCATGGCGCACTACACCTGTCTTCATCAAATTAAGAAGAATCATGACTTCGCAACGAAAGAGTGCAGAAACATGTTACTGGTCACATTTTTTAAGTAGTTTTTTAAGACAGTTTTTGGGAAAATTTAAAAGCTTTACATTTAGTAGTTAAAGAGCCTTTGTGGGTACATACAAATAGAGACATTTTGTGTTTTATAGTTTACCTTATTTTTATTTTGGAATTTTCAATTTTTTTTTAGTATAGAATTTTATCATAACTCCCAATAATTTTTTTTGCATGTTTCGATTTTATAAACTGTTTAATAATAGTGACAGTCCGTAAGTGTAGAATTTACGTAGTATGACAGTTAATATTTAATAAACTATTGACAAAAACCAATTACACACATACCTTTACATTTGTGCTCTGAATATTTTCCATATTGCGGGGGACAAACACACTGCATGTTTCCTTGATTATCCTTTTGGCATTCTCCGTTTTCACAACTGCATTCTAATATAGACACAGCTTTTTAATATACTTTATAAATTGCAGAAAATAGAATATAGCAATAAAATATAATACATTAATTTGGACTATTTTGACAAATAATTTAAAAATGTCACTTCTTAACATCGTGGTAGCAAATTGCACTGCTTGATGCTCTGCTTGATCTTCTTTAGAGAAAATGAATAGGCTAACCATTTAAACCATTTATGTGCAAATAAGAAATTTCAACTGTTTCCTATTTATTTTTAAGAATATTAAAGCAATTAAAATCCAAATTAAGAGTGTGTAAGGCCTAATGTTCTTGCTGTTTTTTGCTTCTAAATATTGACCAATAAAAATGTCTATTTCTCTGCAAACCTTAAAGTTATCAAGTATCAATAGTTTTCTAAACTATCTACTTTCTTATCTGGCAGGTCTGGTAGGGCACTTAGATTCAAATACCATGCATTAAGTCGTGCAACTGTCTTAAGGACGTTTCAAATTCATCCAATGAATATAATTCTTAAACAAACTTTGATAGACTTTTAGATACGTAGCCTCGTTGATTTCATTTTTGTCGTATTATTTGTAAGAAGGAATCATAGTGGAAAGTTTAAAATAACAAAAAAATAACAATTACGATTTGAAAAAAATCTCGAGCATTTGCATTAAAAGAGTCTTTTGCATCAATGTGTCCCATTTCTTTTTGATATAAATAGAAATGTGACAATAATGGAGCTACTTTACATAGATAAAAATCCTTATTAGAAATTCTTGGTTGTATTTGGTCGGAATCTAATTGGAATTTAATTCATTTGAGTTAATTTGGAGAAAATTAATTGGAGTTAATTTGGTTAGAGTTTAATTCATGAAATAATGACAAAATACCTTAACGGAAGTGTAGTATTATATTCATAATAACTTCAAGCTGCAGAATAAACTTAAAGAAAAACCGCTAAACAACACTTAAATTACACAAAAAAGTTACTTTTCTACTATTATCCAAACAACTACATTATAAGTATACCTTTTTCACAGGTGTTTCCTGAAAAAGGTGCTTTGCAATCGCATTTGAAACTTTTCCCTTCCAATTTGCAGGTTCCTCCGTTTTTACAAGGCTTTTTGGTGCAGAAGTCTTGAAAACAAATTATTTAAGTTACACATAATTCAATACTGCATGATGATAAAATGATTCTTAAGCAAATATAAGTTAACAATTATTCTATTTAATACTTATTTTATTATAAGTATACCTTATTCACACGTGTTTCCTAAAAACGGTGCTATTGCAATCGCATTTGAAACTCTTCCCATCCAATATGCAGGTTCCTCATTTTTTTACCCCACTTTATTTTTTCCCCACTCCATTCACCCCACTTTAGGAAGTGAAACTTTTATACGCGGTACTTGTACCGCGTACAAAATGTAATTGCTAAGTGTAGTGATTTCTCTTTGCACGCCATTTCTAGTTAAATAACGAAGTAAAACCAAAGATCTATCACTCAAATTTCTCATTTAATAGTATAACTATAAACTGTGTGTGTTATAAAATTCCTTTAACTAATCCCTGTATAATAAAAGCGGGGCAAATTCTTTCAAAGTGAGAATCGAACCGAACAAGACATCACTTTTGCTCGGAAGCCCAAAGGAACTCTGATGTCCTGAACTTCAATAATTCCTTATTGTTTCTTATTGTTATGTAGTTTGTACTGTGGTTATTAAAATTAAACGTTTTAAACCTTCTGATCATTATTTCTCCAACATCCAGTCACCATACCACTAAGTCAATATTATTTTCAAATAATGCATACCTTTTTCACAAGTGTTTCCTGAATATGGAGTTGTACAATTACATTTGAAACTAGTCCCATCCACTTTGCACGTACCTCCATTTTTACAAGGATTCTTGGTACATGGACCTAGTAATTAAAGAACAAAAAAATACATTACAAAAATTAAATATAATAGTAGGTTATATTATGTAAGTTTAAATATTATGTTAAATTGAATATTATTGCCTATACCTGTCGAGTTACGCAGTAGGTTGGTTTTTCAAAAATTAATTTATAGTCATGAAAATTAGAAATAGAGAAATATCAATGAAGTAATCATAATCAATTTAAGTTTTAAAGTATCTAAGGAATGTTTTTTATAATGCTCGAGCCTTCATTTAAAAAAATAATAATAGTAATAATAAACATAATAATTTTTAAGTTTTCAAATGATTTGGTTTGTGTGAGAGAATAACAAACACAGTTAAGCATCTGATATGTAGCTAAAGACATTGTACGTAAGAAATTTCTTCATGAAATAGAAATGGCTTGTTATTTCTTGAAATTTCTTTGAGTTCATCGGTAGTTGACAGTTTGTTGAATATTTTAAGTTCAATGATAAATTGATAAATCCTGGAGTTCGATTGGAAGAAGATCCCTCTACTGACTGAATTAAAAAGCTAACTTTTTAACCGAATCTTGTAACAATCTTCATCACACAGTAAGATATCGAAAGCATATTAAAATATAAAAAAAAACCTTGTATTTAAATCGTTAGTTATTATTATTTATGTGAACATAAATTTTAATACCGTAAACATGTGGCTGGGTGATTTAATGGAGAAAGTAATTAATAAAAAAATAAAAATCGCAAATAAAATTCAACAACTACAGTCAAACCAAGTTAACACGAACTCGCTTAACACGAAATTTCGCTTAAGAGGTAATGAAAGCATTTTTCCGTCCTATAAAGCTTTGAGGTAATGCTAAAAAATTCAGAATTTGACTTTTTTTTTCTTAGTAATTCGAAGAACAAATTAAACAAAACATAAAAAAGCGGCAAGCGAACATTCTAAGAATAAATTATTATACTTCTGAGAAAATCACGAATTCTAACATGATTCGTCAGTTTAAATTCAATTGCTGTTCTTAATGGTGTTCCTTAAATATTTTCCTAATTTTTCTATAGTACGTACTACTCCTAGTGAACTTTATTAATTGAATTACTAATTATATACACATATTATTAGTGTTTACATTATAAAAGTAGAATAAATTAAGATGTATTTATTTTAACTATTCACAGGTAAAATGTAAACAAAATCCTGACGTTTCATATGAAATTAGGTTAACACGAAATGTTTCACTGCTCCCTTCGTGTTCGCGTTAACTGGATTTGACTGTATTATATGTGCATTTGTCATTAATTATTAAACTTTTTTTAATTAAGATTCAAAACATTAGTATTTAATATATCACAAAAAACTTATTTATTTAAATGCACTGGCAATTAATATGTTTAATTAAGTGAAGTCGGATGGTTCTATCTCGCCCATGTTAATTTACCTAACTTTAGGAACATTTTTCTCAGGAACTATATGAGGTATCATAATAATTTTTTTAATAGTTTGTTCCTTAGGGAAAACCGAGGCTAGTTTTCTATGTTTTCTTCTTTTGGATTGTATATTTTTTCATTTTATTTATTTTGAAGTTAACAAGATGTCATTGTCTTCCTCACATGCCTATCTACAAAATAGAATTACTACTTTTCCAAAAGGTAAATATACTTTTTTGCAGCAAGTGGTTGAATGCAAGCATGTTTAGCTGCAAAATGTGCCCCATATGCGGGGTAATTTTTCCAAGACTTAATGGGGCAAATGTTTCAACTATTTTTTTTTAAAAGATGGAACACATTTGAAAAACATTTTGTAATTTTTTTACGCAGATTTATTGTAAACTAAATTAGATCCAAAGATTTTACCCAGAATACAGGTTTTTAAAAAAAAGCCAGTTTATTATTCCAAACTATTTTAACCAATTTCGTTAAAGGTTATTGTTACCTGAATCCCTTTAAACATACATAAAATTTTTTGTAATTATACTTTTTTTGCTTCTCTTTTCTAGAGGTTGTCTAAGTAAGTAAATTTTAGTTTAATGTTGTTGTTAAATTATTAAATGGTTAAAATCCTAAAGTACTTTGCAAGTGTAAAATATAATCGAAAAATGTGTAAGGGAAGTGGTTAAGATTGTGTTATATTCTGTGCCTTCTATCTCTGTGACTCTCGCTGTTTGTTTTAAAAGGTTTCGGTTTGACATTTTCCTCAGACGCCAGTGTTTAATGTTGCGAATGCTTTTCTGCTGGATTAAGTTATTAGTTTTATCATAATTTTTTTATTTATTGCTTTTATTTGTATTAGTTGCGTTTTTTAGTGTTCTTCAGTACTGATATAGGGCAATTGAGATATTTCTTTGACTGTTGCGTCCATACCAAATAGATAAGCTTATTTAATTAGTGATTTTTGTGCTTGCTCCTTTAAAGTGTGCGTAATTCACCATTCTTATATTATTTTTCAATTAATTTTATTTGATATAAGGGGCATAAAGTGTGAAATTATCAATATAAAGTTTGAGAATCGGGTGGTTTTGCATTCGAATTTTTTAAAAATTAGGTGTATTATATTATTTCGATTTTAAAAGAATTAAAATATTGTACTAAAAAATTATTCTAAAAAGAAATGTTATCGTTCAATTCATAATACAACATATATCACAATTTTTATGGTTTACTTACTGATATCACAATTTTTTCCACTAAATGGTGCTTTGCATGAACAATTATAATCTTCTTTTACAACGGTGCATGTACCATTATTTTGACAAGGTTTAACCGTGCAAGAATCTACAAAAAAAAAAGCTTATATTAGAAATATTTTAAGTACACATAAAAAAAATGGGTCGATAATTTCTGAATCTAGGAAAAGGTATTTTTCAGCGAATGTTTTTCTGTGTCTAAAAAGCAAGCTACAAGCCATTTTTACAAAAACACTGGCGAAATTGTTGAAGTGATTTTTTCCGCTATCATAAATAGGACATGTGAAATATAACTCTTTTTTTTAATAAAAAATCAGGAACTTTCTAGTGCGATACGACTTAAATCTAAACGTCGAATCCCTTATTAATCCCATTGATAGCCGTTTTATTAATTACGGCTATCAATGGGCCCATTATTCCCATTTCATGTTTAGTATTTCAGTCAGTTTCAATCATGTTTAGTATTTGTTGAGGGTCACATCAATTTGAATGAATGTAATTTTTAAAGCTCTAAAAATATACATTTTTATTGTGCTATAAACACACAAACAGGCTTCGTAAATTTTTATTTTAATTGATAGCCTATTCTAATTTTTTTTTAATTTAGAATATCTTATAAGTTTGATCCTGATATTTTTTGTTAGACCTCCGAAATGTGCTTGACAACGTGCTATGTCATTTTTATACAGGTAAACGACTGATATATGTAAGCTTCTTAGATATTGGTATTTTTGAAAGGTTTAAACATTATTTTTTAAATGAAAATTAATTATTGAGGGAACATGTAAAATGAAGTTGGGAAGTGAATTCTACAAAGGTCCAATCTGGAGTTAAAAGGTTGAATCATATTTGTTGTAAACGATTTGAAGCTTAGCTACTACACTATAAAATACAGCTACATAAGTTACACACTATGTGCAGTGCTATACTTAAGTAAAAGCAGTGAAAATCCATCATGAAATTGGTGGCGCTATTTTGACTCATTTTTGTTGTGTAAACTTACGCTTTATTATTTTGATCTTTCTTAGAATATTAACATTGTACTCTATTTTAAAGAGTGGGTATACTCCTATTTTGTAGGGTTATCTCACTCCAAATTTTTGTGATAGAAAATTGCACCATAAAACTGGAGACAGCAAAAGATGATACCTATTTTATGGAGTAACGTTACACCAAATGTTTCAAAGTATAAAGTCAACATATTGTAAGGTTTTCAATACTGAACTGAGATATAAATATGTTGGTCGATGGTCTTTAATAAATGTATAGTATATAAATATATATGTGCCTTTGGCAAAAAATTGAGTTTACATTAAGTAACTAACATGAATCCAATGACTGGGCAATCATTTAAATGCAAGATAGAGAACACTATTCAAGTTTGAGATCCATTTTTAACTTAACGCTAAGCTATTTTATAGAACTTCAATAAAATAATAAAGAGTTGTTTATTTTCATTAGGTTCCGACTTTCTATTCAAAACACTTACCTTTTTCACAGAGTACACCATAGTATGGTTTTGTGCAAGTACACTTGAAATTTTTTCCATCAATACTGCACTTCCCTTTGTTTTTGCAAGGATTTGATGAACAAGCATCAACTAAACAAAATTAATGAATATTACTACTTCATAAACATCTCAAGAATTCAATTAGTAATTGATTTTGTAATTAACTTGATTTTTACCTTCTTCACAAGTATTTCCTAAATATGGAGCTTTGCAATCACATTTATAACTCTTACCATCTACTCTGCAAGTGCCTCCATTTTTACAAGGATTCTTGGTACACGGATCTAGGAATTTAAACGACAATATAAATAAAATGAAATGTTTTCACAAGAAAGTAAGAAAACGATATATATACATATATAGATAGGTAATTGCTTAATATTTTTTTACATATGTCACGTGTAACAAATATTAGCTTCCACACTACGTTTATAACGTAAAAAGTGGAAGGTATTATAATCGTTCAGTCCGTTTGTCTGTCCGTCTGTCAGTCTGTCACCCACTTTCACAGAACGAACCGTAAGTCTCAAATACAAGTGGAATACGTCATTTTGAAGGAAAAAATCAGGTTAGACTACATTCCAAATTTCCTTAAAAAATTTAAATTAGAAGTTTATTTAAAATTTAAATAACTAACAATTTTAACTACTTTGAAATAACATGCAAATTCCATTTTTATTCAATGATAGCAAATGAATACCCGTTCTTCCCACGGCTTAAAAAATATCAAATCGATCCAAGTATGTGTACCATATACCTGTTACAGGACCTGTTATAACATGTTATAGTTATATACCTGTTATAACCTGTTACAGGATCATAAGCTTATGTTATTGTTCCCGCTCGTTATCTATATATATAAAAGGCAAAGTCCTGACTGACTGACTCACTTATTCTTTCATTCATTCACGTATCAACGCCCAGCCCAAACTACTGAATCACGAATTCTAACATGATTCGTCAGTTTAAATTCAATTGCTGTTCTTAATTGGTCTTAATTTTTCTTAATTTTTTTATATTACGTACTACTTCTAGTGAACTCTATTAATTGAATTACTAATTGTATACACACATTATTAGTGTATTACATTATAAAAGTAGAATAAATTTAAGATGTTATTTATTTTTAACTATTCACAGGTACAATGTAAAAAAATTCCTGACGGTTCATATGAAATTCGGTTAAAACGAAGTTTTTCACCGCTCCCTTCGAGTTCGCGTTAACTGGTTTTGACTGTACTTATATGTGCATTCATCATTAATTATTAAACTTTTTTAATTAAGATTCAAAACATTAGTATTTAATATATCACAAAACACTTATTTATTTAAATACACTGGCAATTAATAAACATGTTTAATTAAGGGGAGTCGGATGGTTCTATTTCGCCCATGTTAATTTACCTTACTTTAGGAATATTTTTCTCAGGAATTATATGAGGTATCATTATAATTTTTTTAATAGTTTGTTCCTTAGGGAAAACCGAGGCTAGTTTTCTATGTTTTCTTCTTTTGGATTGTATATTTTTTCATTTTATTTATTTTGAAGTAAACAAGATGTCATTGTCTTCCTCACATGCCTATCTACAAAATAGAATTACTACTTTTCCAAAAAGTAAATATACTTTTTTGCAGCAAGTGGTTGAATACAAGCATGTTTAGCTGCAAAATGTGCCCCATATGCTAGGTAATTTTTCCAAGACTTAATGGGGCAAATGTTTCAACTATTTATTTTTAAAAGATGGAACACATTTGAAAAACATTTTGTAATTTTTTTACGCAGATTTATTGTAAACTAAAATAGATCCAAAGATTTTACCCAGAATACAGGTTTTTAAAAAAAAAGCCAGTTTATTATTAGAAACTATTTTAACCAATTTCGTTAAAGGTTATTGTTACCTGAATCCCTTTAAACATACATAAATAATTTTTGTAATTATACTTTTTTTGCTTCTCTTTTCTAGAGGTTGTCTAAGTAAGTAAATTTTAGTTTAATGTTGTTGTTAAATTATTAAATGGTTAATATCCTAAAGTACTTTGCAAGTGTAAAATATAATCGAAAAATGTGTAAGGGAAGTGGTTAAGATTGTGTTATATTCTGTGCCTTCTATCTCTGTGACTCTCGCTGTTTGTTTTAAAAGGTTTCGGTTTGACATTTTCCTCAGACGGCAGTGTTTAATGTTGCGAATGCTTTTCTGCTGGATTAAGTTATTAGTTTTATCATAATTTTTTTATTTATTGCTTTTATTTGTATTAGTTGCGTTTTTTAGTGTTCTTCAGTACTGATATAGGGCAATTGAGATATTTCTTTGACTGTTGCGTCCATACCAAATAGATAAGCTTATTTAATTAGTGATTTTTGTGCTTGCTCCTTTAAAGTGTGCGTAATTCACCATTCTTATATTATTTTTCAATTAATTTTATTTTGATATAAGGGGCATAAAGTGTGAAATTATCAATATAAAGTTTGAGAATCGGGTGGTTTTGCATTCGAATTTTTTAAAAATTAGATGTATTATATTATTTCGATTTTAAAAGAATTAAAATATTGTACCAAAAAATTATTCTAAAAAGAAATGTTATCGTTCAATTCATAATACAACATATATCACAATTTTTATGGTTTACTTACTGATATCACAATTTTTTCCACTAAATGGTGCTTTGCATGAACAATTATAATCTTCTTTTACAACGGTGCATGTACCATTATTTTGACAAGGTTTAACCGTGCAAGAATCTACAAAAAAAAAGCTTATATTAGAAATATTTTAAGTACACATAAAAAAAATGGGTCGATAATTTCTGAATCTAGGAAAAGGTATTTTTCAGCGAATGTTTTTCTGTGTCTAAAAAGCAAGCTACAAGCCATTTTTACAAAAACACTGGCGAAATTGTTGAAGTGATTTTTTCCGCTATCATAAATAGGACATGTGAAATATAACTCTTTTTTTTAATAAAAAATCAGGAACTTTCTAGTGCGATACGACTTAAATCTAAACGTCGAATCCCTTATTAATCCCATTGATAGCCGTTTTATTAATTACGGCTATCAATGGGCCCATTATTCCCATTTCATGTTTAGTATTTCAGTCAGTTTCAATCATGTTTAGTATTTGTTGAGGGTCACATCAATTTGAATGAATGTAATTTTTAAAGCTCTAAAAATATACATTTTTATTGTGCTATAAACACACAAACAGGCTTCGTAAATTTTATTTTAATTGATAGCCTATTCTAATTTTTTTTTAATTCAGAATATCTTATAAGTTTGATCCTGATATTTTTTGTTAGACCTCCGAAATGTGCTTGACAACGTGCTATGTCATTTTTATACAGGTAAACGACTGATATATGTAAGCTTCTTAGATATTGGTATTTTTGAAAGGTTTAAACATTATTTTTTAAATGAAAATTAATTATTGAGGGAACATGTAAAATGAAGTTGGGAAGTGAATTCTACAAAGGTCCAATCTGGAGTGAAAAGGTTGAATCATATTTGTTGTAAACGATTTGAAGCTTAGCTACTACACTATAAAATACAGCTACATAAGTTACACACTATGTGCAGTGCTATACTTAAGTAAAAGCAGTGAAAATCCATCATGAAATTGGTGGCGCTATTTTGACTCATTTTTGTTGTGTAAACTTACGCTTTATTATTTTGATCTTTCTTAGAATATTAACATTGTACTCTATTTTAAAGAGTGGGTATACTCCTATTTTGTAGGGTTATCTCACTCCAAATTTTTGTGATAGAAAATTGCACCATAAAACTGGAGACAGCAAAAGATGATACCTGTTTTATGGAGTAACGTTACACCAAATGTTTCAAAGTATAAAGTCAACATATTGTAAGGTTTTCAATACTGAACTGAGATATAAATATGTTGGTCGATGGTCTTTAATAAATGTATAGTATATAAATATATATGTGCCTTTGGCAAAAAATTGAGTTTACATTAAGTAACTAACATGAATCCAATGACTGGGCAATCATTTAAATGCAAGATAGAGAACACTATTCAAGTTTGAGATCCATTTTTAACTTAACGCTAAGCTATTTTATAGAACTTCAATAAAATAATAAAGAGTTGTTTATTTTCATTAGGTTCCGACTTTCTATTCAAAACACTTACCTTTTTCACAGAGTACACCATAGTATGGTTTTGTGCAAGTACACTTGAAATTTTTTCCATCAATACTGCACTTCCCTTTGTTTTTGCAAGGATTTGATGAACAAGCATCAACTAAACAAAATTAATGAATATTACTACTTCATAAACATCTCAAGAATTCAATTAGTAATTGATTTTGTAATTAACTTGATTTTTACCTTCTTCACAAGTATTTCCTAAATATGGAGCTTTGCAATCACATTTATAACTCTTACCATCTACTCTGCAAGTGCCTCCATTTTTACAAGGATTCTTGGTACACGGATCTAGGAATTTAAACGACAATATAAATAAAATGAAATGTTTTCACAAGAAAGTAAGAAAACGATATATATACATATATAGATAGGTAATTACTTAATATTTTTTTAACATATGTCACGTGTAACAAATATTAGCTTCCACACTACGTTTATAACGTAAAAAGTGGAAGGTATTATAATCGTTCAGTCCGTCTGTCAGTCTGTCACCCACTTTCACAGAACGAACCGTAAGTCTCAAATACAAGTGGAATACGTCATTTTGAAGGAAAAAATCAGGTTAGACTACATTCCAAATTTCCTTAAAAAATTTAAATTAGAAGTTTATTTAAAATTTAAATAACTAACAATTTTAACTACTTTGAAATAACATGCAAATTCCATTTTTATTCAATGATAGCAAATGAATACCCGTTCTTCCCACGGCTTAAAAAATATCAAATCGATCCAAGTATGTGTACCATATACCTGTTACAGGACCTGTTATAACATGTTATAGTTATATACCTGTTATAACCTGTTACAGGATCATAAGCTTATGTTATTGTTCCCGCTCGTTATCTATATATATATAAAAGGCAAAGTCCTGACTGACTGACTCACTTATTCTTTCATTCATTCACGTATCAACGCCCAGCCCAAACTACTGAATCACGAATTCTAACATGATTCGTCAGTTTAAATTCAATTGCTGTTCTTAATTGGTCTAAATTTTTCTTAATTTTTTTATATTACGTACTACTTCTAGTGAACTCTATTAATTGAATTACTAATTGTATACACACATTATTAGTGTATTACATTATAAAAGTAGAATAAATTTAAGATGTTATTTATTTTTAACTATTCACAGGTACAATGTAAAAAAAATTCCTGACGGTTCATATGAAATTCGGTTAAAACGAAGTTTTTCACCGCTCCCTTCGAGTTCGCGTTAACTGGTTTTGACTGTACTTATATGTGCATTCATCATTAATTATTAAACTTTTTTAATTAAGATTCAAAACATTAGTATTTAATATATCACAAAACACTTATTTATTTAAATACACTGGCAATTAATAAACATGTTTAATTAAGGGGAGTCGGATGGTTCTATTTCGCCCATGTTAATTTACCTTACTTTAGGAATATTTTTCTCAGGAATTATATGAGGTATCATTATAATTTTTTTAATAGTTTGTTCCTTAGGGAAAACCGAGGCTAGTTTTCTATGTTTTCTTCTTTTGGATTGTATATTTTTTCATTTTATTTATTTTGAAGTAAACAAGATGTCATTGTCTTCCTCACATGCCTATCTACAAAATAGAATTACTACTTTTCCAAAAAGTAAATATACTTTTTTGCAGCAAGTGGTTGAATACAAGCATGTTTAGCTGCAAAATGTGCCCCATATGCTAGGTAATTTTTCCAAGACTTAATGGGGCAAATGTTTCAACTATTTATTTTTAAAAGATGGAACACATTTGAAAAACATTTTGTAATTTTTTTACGCAGATTTATTGTAAACTAAAATAGATCCAAAGATTTTACCCAGAATACAGGTTTTTAAAAAAAAAGCCAGTTTATTATTAGAAACTATTTTAACCAATTTCGTTAAAGGTTATTGTTACCTGAATCCCTTTAAACATACATAAATAATTTTTGTAATTATACTTTTTTTGCTTCTCTTTCTAGAGGTTGTCTAAGTAAGTAAATTTTAGTTTAATGTTGTTGTTAAATTATTAAATGGTTAATATCCTAAAGTACTTTGCAAGTGTAAAATATAATCGAAAAATGTGTAAGGGAAGTGGTTAAGATTGTGTTATATTCTGTGCCTTCTATCTCTGTGACTCTCGCTGTTTGTTTTAAAAGGTTTCGGTTTGACATTTTCCTCAGACGGCAGTGTTTAATGTTGCGAATGCTTTTCTGCTGGATTAAGTTATTAGTTTTATCATAATTTTTTTATTTATTGCTTTTATTTGTATTAGTTGCGTTTTTTAGTGTTCTTCAGTACTGATATAGGGCAATTGAGATATTTCTTTGACTGTTGCGTCCATACCAAATAGATAAGCTTATTTAATTAGTGATTTTTGTGCTTGCTCCTTTAAAGTGTGCGTAATTCACCATTCTTATATTATTTTTCAATTAATTTATTTTGATATAAGGGGCATAAAGTGTGAAATTATCAATATAAAGTTTGAGAATCGGGTGGTTTTGCATTCGAATTTTTTAAAAATTAGGTGTATTATATTATTTCGATTTTAAAAGAATTAAAATATTGTACCAAAAAATTATTCTAAAAAGAAATGTTATCGTTCAATTCATAATACAACATATATCACAATTTTTATGGTTTACTTACTGATATCACAATTTTTTCCACTAAATGGTGCTTTGCATGAACAATTATAATCTTCTTTTACAACGGTGCATGTACCATTATTTTGACAAGGTTTAACCGTGCAAGAATCTACAAAAAAAAAGCTTATATTAGAAATATTTTAAGTACACATAAAAAAAATGGGTCGATAATTTCTGAATCTAGGAAAAGGTATTTTTCAGCGAATGTTTTTCTGTGTCTAAAAAGCAAGCTACAAGCCATTTTTACAAAAACACTGGCGAAATTGTTGAAGTGATTTTTTCCGCTATCATAAATAGGACATGTGAAATATAACTCTTTTTTTTAATAAAAAATCAGGAACTTTCTAGTGCGATACGACTTAAATCTAAACGTCGAATCCCTTATTAATCCATTGATAGCCGTTTTATTAATTACGGCTATCAATGGGCCCATTATTCCCATTTCATGTTTAGTATTTCAGTCAGTTTCAATCATGTTTAGTATTTGTTGAGGGTCACATCAATTTGAATGAATGTAATTTTTAAAGCTCTAAAAATATACATTTTATTGTGCTATAAACACACAAACAGGCTTCGTAAATTTTTATTTTAATTGATAGCCTATTCTAATTTTTTTTTAATTCAGAATATCTTATAAGTTTGATCCTGATATTTTTTGTTAGACCTCCGAAATGTGCTTGACAACGTGCTATGTCATTTTTATACAGATAAACGACTGATATATGTAAGCTTCTTAGATATTGGTATTTTTGAAAGGTTTAAACATTATTTTTTAAATGAAAATTAATTATTTGAGGGAACATGTAAAATGAAGTTGGGAAGTGAATTCTACAAAGGTCCAATCTGAAGTGAAAAGGTTGAATCATATTTGTTGTAAACGATTTGAAGCTTAGCTACTACACTATAAAATACAGCTACATAAGTTACACATTATGTGCAGTGCTATACTTAAGTAAAAGCAGTGAAAATCCATCATGAAATTGGTGCGCTATTTTGACTCATTTTTGTTGTGTAAACTTACGCTTTATTATTTTGATCTTACTTAGAATATTAACATTGTACTCTATTTTAAAGAGTGGGTATACTCCTATTTTGTAGGGTTATCTCACTCCAAATTTTTGTGATAGAAAATTGCACCATAAAACTGGAGACAGCAAAAGATGATACCTGTTTTATGGAGTAACGTTACACAAATGTTTCAAAGTATAAAGTCAACATATTGTAAGGTTTTCAATACTGAACTGAGATATAAATATGTTGGTCGATGGTCTTTAATAAATGTATAGTATATAAATATATATGTGCCTTTGGCAAAAAATTGAGTTTACATTAAGTAACTAACATGAATCCAATGACTGGGCAATCATTTAAATGCAAGATAGAGAACACTATTCAAGTTTGAGATCCATTTTTACTTAACGCTAAGCTATTTTATAGAACTTCATAAAATAATAAGAGTTGTTTTTTTCATTAGGTTCCGACTTTCTATTCAAAACACTTACCTTTTTCACAGAGTACACCATAGTATGGTTTTGTGCAAGTACACTTGAAATTTTTCCATCAATACTGCACTTCCCTTTGTTTTTGCAAGGATTTGATGAACAAGCATCACTAAACAAATTAATGAATATTACTACTTCATAAACATCTCAAGAATTCAATTAGTAATTGATTTTGTAATTAACTTGATTTTTTACCTTCTTCACAAGTATTTCCTAAATATGGAGCTTTGCAATCACATTTATAACTCTTACCATCTACTCTGCAAGTGCCTCCATTTTTACAAGGATCTTGGTACACGGATCTAGGAATTTAAACGACAATATAAATAAAATGAAATGTTTTCACAAGAAAGTAAGAAAACGATATATATACATATATAGATAGGTAATTACTTAATATTTTTTTAACATATGTCACGTGTAAACAAATATTAGCTTCCACACTACGTTTATAACGTAAAAAGTGGAAGGTATTATAATCGTTCAGTCCGTCTGTCAGTCTGTCACCCACTTTCACAGAACGAACCGTAAGTCTCAAATACAAGTGGAATACGTCATTTTGAAGGAAAAAATCAGGTTAGACTACATTCCAATTTCCTTAAAAAATTTAAATTAGAAGTTTATTTAAATTTAAATAACTAACAATTTTAACTACTTTGAAATAACATGCAAATTCCATTTTTATTCAATGATAGCAAATGAATACCCGTTCTTCCACGGCTTAAAAAATATCAAATCGATCCAAGTATGTGTACCATATACCTGTTACAGACCTGTTATAACATGTTATAGTTATATACCTGTTATAACTGTTACAGGATCTTAAGCTTATGTTATTGTTCCCGCTCGTTATCTATATATAATAAAAGGCAAGTCCTGACTGACTGACTCACTATTCTTTCATTCATTCACGTATCAACGCCCAGCCAAACTACTTGAATCACGATTCTAACATGATTCGTCAGTTTAATTCATTGCTTTCTTAATTGGTCTTAATTTTTCTTATTTTTTTATATTACGTCTACTTCTAGTGAACTCTATAATTGAATTACTAATTGTATACACACATTATTAGTGTATACATATAAAAGTAGAATAAATTTAAGATGTTATTTATTTTTAACTATTCACAGGTACAATGTAAAAAAATTCCTGACGGTTCATATGAAATTCGTTAAAACGAAGTTTTTCACCGCTCCCTTCGAGTTTCGCGTTAACTGGTTTTGGACTGTACTTATATGTGCATTCATCATTAATTATTAAACTTTTTTTAATTAGATTCAAAACATTCGTATTTAATATATCACAAACACTTATTTATTTTAATACACTGGCAATTATAAACATGTTTAATTAAGGGGAGTCGGATGGTTCTATTTCGCCCATGTTAATTTACCTTACTTTAGGAATATTTTTCTCAGGAATTATATGAGTATCATTATAATTTTTTTAATAGTTTGTTCCTTAGGAGAACCAAGCTAGTTTTCTATGTTTTCTTCTTTGGATTGTATATTTTTTCATTTTATTTATTTTGAAGTAAACAGATGTCATTGTCTTCCTCACATGCCTATCTACAAAATAGTAATTACTACTTTGTCCAAAAAAGTAAATACTTTTTTGCAGCAAGTGGTTGAATGCAAGCCTGTGGAGATGCAAAAAGTGCCCCATATGCAGGCTAACTTTTTCCAAGACTTAATGGGGCAAATTTTTTCAACTATTTTTTTTTAAAAGATGGAACACATTTGAAAAAAATGTAATTTTCTTTACACAGATTTATTATAAACTTAAATAGATCAAAGATTTTACCAGAATACAGGTATTTAAAAAAAAGCCAGTTTATTATTCCAACTATTTTTAATCATATTCATTAAAGGTTTATTGTTTCTTGAATCCCTTTAACAACAACTGAAACTTCTTTGTGTAATTATACTTTATTTTACTTCTCTTTTCTAGAGGTTGTCTAAGTAAGTAAATTTTAGTTGTATATTGTTGTTTAAATTATTATATGGTTAAACCTAAAATACTTTGCAAGTGTAAAATATAATCGAAAAATGTGTAAGGGAAGTGGTTAAGATTGTGTTATATTCTATACCTTCTATCTCTGCGACTCTGGCTGTTGTTTTAAAAGGTTTGGTTGGACATTTTCCTCAGACGCGCAGTGTTTAATGTTGTGAATGCTTTCTGCTGGTTTTAAGTTATTAGTTTTATCATAAATTTTTATGTATTGCTTTTATTTGTATTAGTTGTTAGCGTTTTTTAGTGTTCTTCAGTAGGGGCAAGTGGGGGAATGGAAGGGTTTCTCATTTTCTTTAAAAAATTATTCTCTGCTTCAAGTAATTTTCCCCAAAACCTAAAAAATTTGGGAGGGAATTTAAAATAAGAAAAAAACCATGAGGAAAAAAATTTTTAAAGTTTGAATTCCAAATTTAAATTTAATAAAATTTGCGTTTCAAAAACCATTTCTGTTTTACACACTTACCCCTAGGGATAAGTTGTTTTTTTTGGGGAAGTGTGATTTCAGTTGCAAATTTTTTTCAACCATATCAATACCTACATACATTTTTATTACATTTTTTATAAACTATTCAATTTTTTTTATTTGTTAGACGCTTTTTTTACGATTGGGAATTTTCAAAATTTTTGAAAAATACAGACGTTCTCTTCGGTCCATATTTGAATGGGAGGTTCAAAACAAATTTGTCCTCATCAATTGTACACCTTTTTTTATATTGGGCCCTGAAAAATGTCTTTGTTAGCTATCATATTAAAATTTTACAGTAATCCCCTTTTTGATCCCCCCTCTTTTCAGACTGAACTTGGGCCCCCAAAAAAGGGTTTAAACCCGGGTTTTTTTTTAATGGCACAAATGTAGACCCGCGAAGGTCCCTTTTTGGTACTTTTAATTCAAAATCCTTGAATATTATAAATGAAATGCCATTTTCCTTTTTTTCATTTTTTTAATAATAATTTTAATTTAATAATAATATAATATTTTTTTATTTTAGCGATTTGCACTAGGTAAATGGGGTTTTTGGGTTATCACACTTACCCGTGTCCTTATCAAAGTATCCCAACTGATTTTTGAGGGGTAACTGTGATTTTTTCCATACTTTTTTAAAAATGTGAATTAAAACCCAAAAAATTTTTTTATCTTTTTCCTTTACTTTTTACTAAAAGAGAAAAAAAAAAAAACAGGATTTTATAAAAATTTCAGAATCTTTTTGCATTCGATTTTTTTAAAAAATTAAAAGTATTTTATTTTCGATTCTAAAAAAATTAAAATATTGTCAAAAAAAAGATTCTAAAGGGAAAAATTTCTTCTTCATAAAAAAACATATTTTTCCATTTTTATGGTTTACTTACTGAATCACAATTTTTTTCCCCTAAATGGTGCTTTTTCATGAACAATTATAACTTCTTTTTAAACGGTGCATGTCCATTATTTTGACGGTTTTAACGGCAA
>JAFNEN010002033.1:0-19595 GCA_019343175.1 Oedothorax gibbosus
CCTCTTTAAAAAGCTGGGAAAGCCATTTTTTTTTAAAAAAAAAAAATCCTTCCCTTTTTCGCAAAATCGCCCAAATTTAATTCTTTGCAAAAATTTAAAAAAATTTTTTTTGCGACATCGATCATTTTAAAAATGACGTCAAATGTATTTCACTACGAGATTCTTTGTTTTATTCTATTAAAAGCGAGAAATATATTATATATTTATTCTTTGAAATATAAATTATTTTTGCAAACGATAAGTAATAATTATTGAATTTTCGAAATAAAATAAATGAAACTAGCCAAATTTAGCATGTAAATGTTTAATATAAGAATATCAATGCTGTGTTTGTCGCCTTTTTACCTGTTTAAAACCACAACTGTTGTGTGGAAGCGGGTTAAAAGACCGATTCTGTTACAAACCTACTTGTTTATAAACTTAAAGTTAAATATATTTGTTATCTTTTGCGAGTACCTTTTTTAACGGATTTTAAATGCAAACTTAAAACTATAAAGCTCATTTTCTCGTTTTCATCTTTTTGCCACATAGAACGTCTTTCCACTAAGTTTCTGACATTTACTGCATTTCCAAACCCAAAATCTCCAGGATTTAGCTGTCAGATAGATCCTCCAAACTTCCTTTCACCTGTTATCTGCTAAGTCACGTGTGTGACATAAAATTCAGGGGACTTTTTACCACAACTATTCACATCAACTGAGCGTTTACAAAGCGTTTACACAGACCAAAAAAGCGGACATCTGTGGTATACAAAGCAGTTTATCGCGTGACAGTACTTGTCACGCGTGTCTCCAATCGAAAAAGAAATATTATTTGGAAGGGGAAAAAATGTATCCGTGACCCCCGATTCGCAGGAATCGAAAACATCGAGTTTTAGATCGCTTTTTTTCCTTCTGAATCGATTTAAGAAAAGGGTCATGGTTGGGTTTTGGACTTTGTTGATTGCGGCAGAACAGTTTTTTTGTAAAAAATAGTACTAATTCTTCGTTCCCTGTATAGTAAAATAGAAGTGAACAATAAACAAGTAGCTTTGTAACAGAATCTGTCACTTAACCCGCTCCCACACAACAGTTGTGTTGTTAACAGTTAAAAAGGCGACAAACACAGCACTGATAATATCTGAACATTATTTATAACAATATCTGAGCATTATTTATGACAATATCTGAGCATTATTTATGACAATATCTGAGCATTATTTATGACAATATCTGAGCATTATTTATAACAATATCTGAGCATTATTTATGACAATATATGAGCATTATTATGACAATATCTGAGCATTATTTATGACAATATCTGAGCATTATTTATGAAAATATCTGAGCATTTTTATGACAATATCTGAGCATTATTTATGACAATATCTGAGCATTGTTTATGACAATATCTGAGCATTGTTTATGACAATATCTGAGCATTGTTTATGACAATATCAGAGCATTGTTTATGACAATATCTGATAGAGTTAAGATTCATTGTAATCTAATTGGTAGCGAGAGTCGCCTAGATTTGCCACAAAGAAAATGGCTCAGATAGTACATCAACAGCTTGTTCTTCAAAAAAATTCCTAAAGAGCATGCGTAAAAGAACAACCATCCTGATCTTGCGCATCCTTAGTAACAGTGATATCTCGAAGCGGCCGGAAATGTTTGATCTTTCCCAAAAAAAGATCGATAGGTGCACATTAATAGCGATCGAATCGATTTTTGAAAAAGTTAGGGAAAATGTGTGAATTCGAGCTTAGTGGAAGAACGTGATAAGAGACATTTTTGAAAGAATTAAGATTTTTGAGTCAATGAACACATTACTAACTTATATAAGGATAACAAGTTTCCCCTTTTTCATAAACTTTAAGTTAAGTATATTTTTTACGGTTTCCAAGTACCGTTTTCGACGAATTTAAGGGGAAACTAAAAATCTTAAAACTCATTTTCTCGTTTTCAAAATTTTTGTCACTTAGCACGTTCTTCCACTAAGCCTAGAATTCTTTTTTTAGAGCGGCAATTTTGAGCGATTTTTCTTTTGAATGATCGACGTTTTTTTTTCTCGATTAGGTTTGATTTGTATTCCTTTAAAAAAGCGATCGGATATTTTATTATTATTGTTAAGCGATTTAGTTGCATTTTATAAATGTGTAAAGAACGGATTAAAACTTTCGCTACGCAGGATTTTTGTTTCCGCGTAATATGTTGTGGGAATATCATTATCGAATCCTTAGTGCTTGGCTTCTTGGACCATTTTAGAATTGAAAGGGTTAAGAGCGTGATAGTTTAGGTAGGGGTAGGGTAGGTACATATATATTCCGGCTTGTGTGCTTGATCAGAAATCCGCTTATAAGCCTTCGTCAAGTAAGACAGACACAGAAAGAATTTTTACTGACCAGAGAAAGGAGGTAAACCCAGGGCGAAGGCGGGAATCGAACCCGCAACCCCTTACAGCGCGCAGACTGCTAGCGTAATGTCTGCGATCCAAACCACTAGGCCATCCGGGCCCCGGATAGTTTAGGTGATCTTGCTTTGTTGCAATGCCAGTTGTAATGGAATAGTTTAGGAGGGATAATCATTGGTCAATCATTAGTTTTGAGATCCTAACCTGTGAAGGTACAAAGTGAAAGTTAAAAATATATTTGCGAAAATATGTATACCAAAAACATCCTATAGTTAAACTCATAGTTTCCTTGCACAGAAGCCACCACCATGGCGGAGCTATAAACGCGCGGAGCAATCAGATGAAGAGGAAATTTCAGGCGTTTTATTTTGTCTTCTTCTGATTGCTCCACGCGTTTATAGCTCCGCCCATGGTCGTGGCTTCTGTGCAAGGAAACTATGAGTTTAACTATAAAAGCATCTAAAAGTCGTTTTTTCCGCAGTTAAAAGTAGGAGTCTTTCCAAGTTGTAACTTGTTTCTTAGAGAATAACTTCAAAACACTGCTCGTAGTTACATCAGACGTTCTAGTTCATGAGTACAATATCAACCAAGTCCGTCGGTATATAGAAGGGGAAGACGCGGCGGTCGGGTGAAAGAGTGTGAACTGTACTAACAAAACTCAATAATTGATTGGTTAATACTCAACTGTATTAAAGGCTTATGGTACAGATATCATATAATGGCCGGTCTGTTCATTGGCGACTGTTGGCGAGTTTGAAAATGTAACGTAAAGTTGCTATACCTATCAAGTTGTATTGTATTTGAAGTAGAATGTTTAACACATTTGAGCATTTTCGTTGCTTGGCAATGCAAATCGACAAATCAAAACCAGTTGTGGCAGTTACCACGCGAACGCAGCCTCAATCAATCATCCACTCGCTAGAGGGCGCAGATTTACCTCTGCGTTCCTACCAGTATACTGAATAACATCGGTAATAGTAGTATATAAGCCGAGGTAACTCATCTCTACCTTGAGGATCCTTTTGGTAGACTGTGGGTTACTGAGGCCGCTACAGTGGTAACCCGGACGTGATGTCACCTCCTCCAACGACGCTCCTACTACGATGCGCTCAACCACGTTAGCTACTCGCTGCTAATGCTCTCAACGCTGCACGCAATGCAACGCTCCCCGCAACTCAACGGCCAACGCTGGCACACAACTCAACCGCAGCACAACGCACAGCGAAGCAACCTGCGCACGGTTACTAACCTCGTTTCTAGGAGGGGAGTGGTGTGGCGGTTACCACACGCAACCTCAATCAATCATCCAACCGCTAGAGGGCGCAGATTTATCTCTGCGTTCCTACCAGTATCCTGAATAACATCGGAAATAGTAGTATATAAGCCGAGGTAACTCATCTCTACCTTGAGGATTCTTTTTGTAGACTGTGGGTTACTGAGGCCGCTACACAGCCGTTACATCATAGCTGTTCCATGCTTATATGCAAGTTGCAACCCTAATTATTCAAATCAGATACACCATTCATTCAGAAAAATTGTCTTGACCAAACAAACAGTATAACTCATTATAACTTCCCAGAAATAAAAATTCCTTACACAAACCCGGGACCCCGCCAGTATTTACCTTTGGCTATGACTATCCCTTCTTCAAATAGATGAAGGCCCCGGAAAATGTGAAAGTTGATTAATGTTGTTCCGCCTTGACAAAAGGGGGAAAGAGAACTGCAATGAATTATTAATTTAGAGCCATTAGCAGTATCTCTCTCTCCGAAGAAAAGGTAGATGGCAGTTCGAAGCAATTCTTAACTCGGATTGATTATCTGACAGATTCTTTTCTTGCCATGGGTGCTTTAGTTGTTATCCAACTGTGATTCTTTAAAAAATGTTATATTCTGCAATATTGTTGCAAATGTTGCAGTATAGGCAATATTCTGCAATATTGTTGTAATATAGACAATAATAATAATAATAATAATAAAGACAATATTCTGCGATATTGTTGGAATATAAGCAATCTTCTACAATATCGTTGGATTTTAGGCAATGTTTTGCAATATTGTTGGAATATAGGCAATCTCCTACAGTATCGCTGGATTTTAGGCAATGTTTTGCAATATTGTTGGAATGTAGGCAATATTGCTGTAATATGCTATATTCTTTCTTAAATAACATTATTGCATCAACCACTTTTTAGCCTACTTTCCTTTTTTTTTTTAATTCGAAATATATTTTTTTTAAATGGAAGTATAGGTATTTATATTGTGGAGATATCCGTTCGTCTCTATCACGCTCCCAAATTTACTTCTATCGTTCTAATTTTAAAACAAAATATTAGGTCTCTGATGTCATGCATTTCTTTTACACTTATTGGCGTCTTTCCATCTGTCCTTTATAAGACGATCTGTTATGCATATATATTCCGTTCTAATTGTGTCAATCCGGTTTTTAAAAAAATTGTTTGAAAGGTATGACTTCAGAAACCTATATTTCCTTCTTTTTGTTCTCCATTTGTAATCTACAGAGATCGTATAAGAGTTATTCAGTTCTTTAACCTTTTGTTAAGAAACTTCAAAAAGCATGGATAGAAATAAAATGATAGATAATCTTAAAATGATATCTCCATGAGTGTTGAATATCCTTTATTATTTTTGCATTGCATTCGGTGCGATTCTGAAGTAAACTAACTATTTTTGATATATTTAAACAATTTAATGGGAATGTTTCAGATGATATAACGCTCGTTTTCATTTATATCCGTACTGGTTTTCATTGGTTGCTTCGGTTTCACTCTCAAAATGACACGATATAGATAAAAATAATTTTTTTTCTTTTGATGCAAGCTTTCGATCACAAATATTTTGAACGACAAACAGCACAGCAAGAAGTTGCATTTAAAAAAAATTCTAAGAACATTTTAATTATTAATCTCATTTCGAATACCAAAACATAAGTAATTCCAGACAACAAATTACAACAAACCGTTGCAGCTGTTGCCATCCACTACGTGAAACAACCCCATTGAACCAAAGAAAACCGTTTTCACTCAATATAATAGCAAGAATTATTCGAATATATAACCTTCAAGTATAATAAGCTCTCCAGATACAATCCCAATGGAACCCTATAGTCGGATTGGTATGAGCTTCACTTCACTAAAGTTATTGTAGAGTTGAGATGTTCCAGTAAGATTATCGTCCTGAGGACGAGGTTATTTTTCTTTTAGGCATAAGTCCTTTGTCTGTATTAGATTTAAGTTCTTTTGGAATCATTGAAAAAGGAAAAGATTAATGGAGTTATTTTCAAATTTTGACTCGGAGGTTTGACCATATCTTCAGGATTGACTGCTTCGCTTATTTCATTTATGATTTGGATATTTCAATCTATGGGTTTGTGCTATTTAAATTCTGTCTTTGAGTTTTTAAAGTTTCTTTAATAAAATGTAAACGGATTTAATGATACTTTTAGTTGTGTTCCGGTATGTATATATTTAAGGTGTAGACGGAAGTTTAAGTGAGATATGTAGGATTTTGTAAATATTTGTCGAGTTTGAAAGGAAAGTATTCTGAATTGAACTACACAGTCAAATTGGCTTGTTTCAGGCGACGTACTTCCTTCCCCTTCCAGCTGTCATTCCTACATTTTCTTCGATCGGTTCTCATATTTCTACGTAACATTCATTCACCAATCGCGGCTCGAGAAAGAATTTATTTTCAATCAGCGTTTATGTAGCCACTCAAGACTAAAACATGCCAATTGCAGTATTTGAAGTTAATTGACTCGCGCGCGCGCGTACTCTTCTGTTCAAAGCATATTTTTCATAGAAAGTTCAAACAATTTAAATCTGTCCAAATTGAGATTTTTTTCTTTTGGTTCTAAGTTCATTAATAGCTTCTAATAGTTCGCAAATAATTCACAGTGCGCAGCTGAGAGTGCGATAAAAAATTAATTAGATCATACAAATATATATGATTCATTTTTTCAAGGTTTTTTTCGTAAAATCCTACTTTGTGGTCCGGCGACAAACAGCAAAATCTCGCGACATTTTAATAACAGCTTAATAATTATTTCTAGTATCCATGAACACCAATCCAAAGTGGGGAACGAAAACTAGTGTTACATACGGTAAATTGTTATTGGAACTGGAATCATCGAGCAAAGGCAGCTTTTTGAAAGCATTTAATTGCCAGGGTTAAGGGTTAGGTTAATTTTCGGGATGTCGCCAAGCTCGGAAACTCGCCACACAACCATGAAGTAGGTTTCACCTGTAAAAAAAGTCATTAAAAACTGTTAGGAATTAATTCTTTTTCGAACCTCGAAGCAAACAAACCAAGCGATGCGTGAGTAACCCCCCGCCCTCCCCCCTCAGAACATGCATTACGATCTGTTGACCCGCATATACACTGCCCGGAAGGGATCTGCGAAGTAATGAGGGGTGACACCCCCTATAGCCTATCAGCTGAAATTAAAGTGAGGTCGGTTCGTAGGGTAAAGCCGAGTGCCTAAAGTATTACTAATGCTTAACCTCTTCGCTCCAGGGGTACACTTACGTGGACCTATATACAGTCCCTAGACAAATTTTTAGGCGCACTGTATTTTTTTAAGTAATTTTATGTTTCTTAAGAGTTTTTATGCAATAATGGTATATTTAAACTTATAACAATGTTACTTGAATTCAGTGAACATAAATGAGAGAATACAGATGAACTTAACTTTTATTCTAATTCACAAAGCCAAAAAAAAACATAACTTTTCGAAAGGCAAAAAAGACAAACTGATTTTTTTTTAAATAGAACTGCGCGAGACGTTAGTTGAGTCGTTGCGAGAGAAAATGTAATAATTACTCTCGTGAAATAATCCTGCACAAAATAATAATACAAAATAAGTTCGCTACAGACTCCCCCTCTGGATTCGCTGACGTCCCGGCAAGGATCCAGCAAGAGTGTCTTGTTCAGTTCTTCTTGGGACGACCTCTCTTGCGTAGAGGGTTTACAGGGCTCCCGTTGTCGGGAGACTCAAGGCAAGGGCGTAGAGCGGAAGTGTGGTACACTCCCAATGGCACGTCCGGATTATTTGGATTTGCCACTTCATAGCTGGTTAGCGAGCGTTGAGTTTTTCACTATATACGGTCCGTCACGTCGTGGCATGAACTTGGCAGATTTCTTGTTAGCTTTGCTGCTTATAGGGTGAGTGGTGACCCAGACTTTATCGCCAGGTGCGTACTGTACTGCATTTCTGCGCTTTTTGTCTGCATACTCCTTTCGCTGATCTTGTTTTTCTTCCACTCGGTCTCTTATCTCCCGACTCAAATTTGCAAACTTACACAGGTATGGTGTGATTTCCGCTACGAAGTTGTCGTTGTGAATTACACTGCGAAAGTCATGATTCACGTCATCTGGCGTGCGCAGTTCTCTTCCAAATTGTAGGAAGGCAGCAGAATATCCAGTTGAGGAGCAATGGGCAGTATTCATGGAAAATCGAATCATTGGCAGCTTTTCGGACCAGACTGTATGAAGGCCGTTTCCAACTAAGATTGCAATTCGAGGTTTTAGATCTCTATTTTTCCTCTCAACTGGGTTAGCTTGAGGGCAATAAACTGGAGTAAGAATTTGGGCAATGTCTAGTAGATTACAGATTTGCTGCATCACTGCACTGACGAACTGAGAGCCATTGTCAGAAATGAGACGTCTCGGTAGTCCATATCTTAAAATTACCTCTTCTAGCAAGGTTATAGCACACTCTCGGGCTGTGGCCTCTTGTAATGCGAAGAGTTCTACCCATTTCGTTGATGTATCCTCCACGATGAATATCCATTTTTTCCCATCTGGTGTTTCGGGTAGTGGGCCAAAAAGATCAATTGCCAAAGCCTCAAAACGCTGGGAATACACTGGTGTTCTTAAAAGTCCAGCCGGTTTCTGATTTTCTGCTTTATATCTACTGCAATCAGGGCATTTCTTGACGTAGTAGGAGATAAAGGATCTCATTCCTGTCCAGTAGTATCTTTTGGAGATTCTTTGAAATGTCCCCTCCTCACCATAGTGACCAGCAGTTGGGGCATCATGATGTTCTTTTAGAATGTTGTCCCATTCTTGTTTGGGTACTACCAACTGCGCCTCTTCAGAGTCAGAATCTGGTGAGTATCTGTAGAGTACTCCTTGGGTCATGAGGTAACCGCGATTCGTCCAATTAAGGAAATTCTCGTTCTTGGAACTTTGTTCAAAAGTCTCTATTATTGTCTTCAAATTTTGATCTTTAAATTGTTCTTCCCTAATGTCACTAGCCGACCTGGTGGGGAGGTCCACCATAACAGCACAGGACTCGCACTCTAATTCACCATGTGTGCACTGAGGTCGGGAGAGCATATCTGCAACTACATTTGCTTTTCCAGGCACGTATTCAAGCTTTAAGTTGAATGTTTGTATTTGTAGAGCCCATCGAGCTAGGCGCCCTGTAGGTGTTTTCAAACTCAACAGCCACTTCAGCGGTTGATGATCCGAAACGACCCGGATTTCAGCTCCTTCGATATATCCTCTAAACTTCTCTGATGCCCAGACGACGGCTAGCGCTTCTCTTTCAGTGGTTGAGTAATTTCTCTCAGCTGGATTAAGAAGGCGACTGGCATACTCTATCCGGTGTTCTTCCGAACCTTGACCTTGACTAAGGACAGCTCCCAAAGCGTAGGCTGATGCATCAGTTCTCAGAAGGAAGGGTTGGCTCTCGTCTAGTTGTTTGAGGACTGGTGGTGAAATTAGGCTTTTCTTCAAGGCATCAAAGCTGTTCTGCTCTTCCGAACCCCAAGTCCAGGCAGTTCGTTTTCTTGTAAGATTGCTCAGTGGTTTTGAGATTCCTGCAAAGTTAGCTATGAAACGTCTGTACCAGCTGCATGTCTGTAGAAATGATTGAACCTGCTTTACATTTTTCGGAGGAGGAATATCCATAATGGCTGACACCTTGGCAGGATCAACTTCAATTCCGGAACTTGTGATGTATGTCCAAGGTATTTGACCTTCTGACAAACGAAGTGACACTTTTCACGATTTGCTTGTAACTTGAATTGTTGAAGTCTTTTGAATACTTGGCGCAAATCGTCGAGATGTTGTTCAAAAGTTGGGGACATGATAATTATGTCATCTAAATAAGCTAGTGTATTGACCTTTAGCCCATTTCTGAAAATGTCTATCAATCTTTGGAAAGTTGCTGGAGCGGTTTTCAATCCGAAAGGCATTCGTGTGAAGCGATAAACTCCAAAGACACAAACAAAAGCAGTTTTATCCTTGTCCGGTGGATACATCTTGACCTGGTGGTAACCTGCTTTTAGATCAATTGTGGACATAAAGTTAGTCTCTGAGGCTTTCTGCAGCAGGTCATCCATCATCGGTAATGAATAAGGATCAGATTTAGTGACTGCATTCAATTTTCTGTAGTATACGCATAATCGGAATTCTCCATTCGGCTTAGGAATTAGCACAACTGGTGCCGCATAAGGTGAGTCACACTCTTCTATAATTCCAGAGGCAAGTAGAGAGTCCAATTCCTTCTTGAGCACCTCCTGGCGCGCTGGTGACATGCGATACGGTGTAGTGGCCACCGGGGGTGCATTTCCGGTGTCAATACGATGCTCCATATATGGTGTAGGGCCTCCCCCTGAATTGAAGGTAGCCTGGAATTCCATTATTAACTTGTTCAATTGGGTTCGCTGCTTAGGGGGCAAGCCTTCTCCTTCCTCTTCTCGAAGTTGATATTTGATTGGTGGCTCAACCTCTTCAATCTGGGATGTTGCTAAGTCTTCAGGCAATACGCCCGGTTCAGGAACATCCTGTTGTAAGACTTCTGGTTCTGGAACAGCTTCTACTGGCCGTAAGAGGCTAACCGGAATATCTTCCTGGAAGTGAATCTTCCGCTTTGGGTTCTCACAGAAGTGCCAATTTCTGTTCTTCATGTTGAGTACGATACCAGTCTTTTCCAGAAAGTCCGTCCCAAGTAGAGTTCGATTTCCTTTTGCACTTGGCAGAGCCAGAATATCCAATGGTACGGATTTATCTTCAATCCTAATGTTCACTGTGGCGGTGTACGCTTCTTCGGTGGATTTGCATCCATTTGCCAATGTCATTGCAATTTTTGTGGGTTGGAATTTCACACCATTGTGCAACAGACAGGAATATAAAATCTCTCCAGCGACCGATCTGGAAGCGCCAGTGTCTGCACAGACTCGAGCATTTACTCCTGATATGTTGGTGTCAATCAAAGCCAGAGGTGAGTTTGTTTTGTAGTAGGTGTGCATAGTCAAGAAGTTGACAGCAAACTTCTCATCTCTTCCTGGTGAACAGGTGGGACATTTAGTTTTAATCACGCCTATTCTACCACAGCCATAACAGCTGACAGTTGGCCTTTCCACATTTCCAGTTTCATTTCTAGGGTTAGAGGGAAACGTTTTTATTTTCTGTGGACCAGGTTAAGAATTTCGGTTAAACTCGTTACCTTGACGACACTTCGGAAATTCATTCCTTCTAGGCTCTTGAGAAGTAGCCTTTTGCCTTACGCTTCTAACTTCGTCGTAAGAGTCCAACTTGTTCGCAAGTTCAATAGGATTTACCAGATCCGACCAATTGTCCAGGAAATGGTCTCTGACATCGGGTGGAACGCGACGCTTAATTTGATCACTGATCATCAAGTCACACAGAGGTTTAAACTCTGTTATTCCAAGTCCCGATATCCATCCGTCAAAAAAGTTCTGCAAATCAAAGTAGAAATCACGCCACGTAGTGTCAGGGCTTCTGCGATGTTGCGTAAACAACTGGCGAAACTTCTCGGCACTCATCTTAAAACGCTTTAAAAGAATTCGCTTCACATAGTCGTATTCCTGAACATTTTCTTCACTTTCTTGAGCAATAAGTTTAGCGATGTCTTTTGGGAGAAGACCGACCAAGTACACAACCCACTTTGTGACTGGTATCTTTAAAAATGTTAACTGTCTTTCGAACAGGTTCAGGAACAGGCTGATGTCATCACTTTTTGCATCGAAGCTAGGAATTAACTTTTCGAATCCAAATTTTGGAAACCCTGTGTCGGTTGACAAAGCAGAACCCGATGAAGAATTCGGATTTTCCAAATGAGATTGCAATCTCAGTTTTTCTAGTTCGAATGATCGTTCTTGTTCAAGATTCAATCGTTCTTGTTCAAGCTTCAATCGTTCTTGTTCAAGCTTCAATCGTTCTTGTTCAAGCTTTTCTTCTTTTTCTTTAGCAATTCTCAATCGTTCTTGTTCAAGTTTTTCTTCTTTTTCTTTAGCAATTCTTTCTACGATGATTTCTTCAAGAAGTGTTTTCACATATTCAAGTTCTTCTTTATAAACTTCACTTTGCTGAATGTTGTTTTTTATTTCTATGACTTTGTTATTTACATCATACTCTATATTTAAGTCATCAGCTAACCTTTGCAAATCAGACTTTTTTGCTTTAGCAAAGAATGACATGGTATCAATGTAAATCTTCTAAGGTATCAAATATTAAGTCAGACTAATATATACTTGTATACTTTGTTAACAAAATTGCTAAGCAGGTTTGTCTACCTTTTATTTTAAAAGTTCAAAAATATTTTTCTCGTTGCAAGTATGAACACTTATTAGTAACAATTCACTATAACCTCATTAAAGTTAACAGGGATAAAAAAAATAATATTCTTCAGGTACTAAAGGTAGGTATACACATGGAATTTTATAAAAAGAATTCCTATCATCTTGGATTTATTTCGACCGAAATGTTCCCAAACCAAATTTGAATTGGATAATTCAATTTTCCTTTAGTTCCTGATTTCACAATTAGCAAGACAGCGCAAAAGGGTTTTACTTATCTTTCTTCTCGGCGACCTTCCATAACCAAACCGTTGAAAAAGTCGCCATCTTGCATCGTTTCACTACGTTGAAAATAAGACTGCTAACTTCTTTCTACAAGTTCAAAGTTCACCAAATAACTATTTCAAATATCGTAGATCGGGCCACGAGTTGGAGCGCCAATTTATAACAATGTTACTTGAATTCAGTTAACATAAATGAGAGAATACAGATGAACTTAACTTTTATTCTAATTCACAAAGCCAAAAAAAAACATAACTTTTCGAAAGGCAAAAAAGACAAACTGATTTTTTTTAAAATAGAACTGCGCGAGACGTTAGTTGAGTCGTTGCGAGAGAAAATGTAATAATTACTCTCGTGAAATAATCCTGCACAAAATAATAATACAAAATAAGTTCGCTACAAACTACAATATTATTTTTTTTTATTTAAAAGAATTGTTGTAGACTACATATTTGTATTTCTTTTTAGCATATGGCAACACTGTGTTGACAAAGTGATACATGAATCGCGAATCAGTACAGTACCAATCAGTCGCGAATCAGTACAGTCTTGCATTGATAGCATGCCGCGCAAAATTAAAGCTTTGATAGCGGCTAAAGGTGGCTCAACTAAATATTGACTTTTACTAACATTCATTTCACTTTTCTTTAAAAACTTAATAAACTTATACTTTTCTAAATGAATGCTGTTTTATTTATGTCAAATAAATCGGTAATTGATTGGATAATATAAAAATAAAAAACAAATCACTTTAAAATAATAAAACGGTACAATATCATCCGGTAATTAATATTTTACATGAAATCTTGCAGTGCGTCTAATAATTTGTTCAGGGACTGTAGAATTTACTTCATAATTTCATTTTACAATTTTTCTTAATACTAACTCGTCTGTTATAAAATAAGAAATTTCAAGGTTTTCAAGAATGTCGATACCGAGGCAACTGTTTTATTATTTGTATAAAAATGGTGAAGTAAGAGGTTTAGGTAGATTTCGGAGGACTTGCAAAAAGCTCTTTCAGCGGGAAATTTATGAGACTGATTGCATTAAAACAAATGTTAAAATGGACTATTAATTTTAAAAAAACTGACCGAAGAAAGTCAAACTTTTCCTTCTTGGCATGTCCAAAAACTATATAAAGGCTGTTTATTTTAATTTTTTTGTGTCATCATATCCATAAGCTACGACAAACAAACTGACCATTCTGACACTTCTCTCGGCTTTACCCTCCAATATCTTCTCAAATGGTCCATTTTAATCTTTAACTGATATGCCACCAAACCCCCGGTGGGAGTGAAGATTAAGGGTCTAAGTTACCATGACAACTGCCCTGTTTGCATTATTCAGTTTGAGGATGGCGGGGGGTCTTGTAAGGAAGCTTGCTTGCCAGGTAAGGGTTTTAATTCGTGGACAAGGGTTTCTTAAGACTTTTAAGTAATTTTAAGGGGGTGTTTTGGTTAAACAGTTTTTGGTTGATAGTGTTTGTATTGAAGAACAATTGCTTGGCACAATTCAGAATTATTTAATCTGCGTCATCGTTCTGGCACACTCTGTGTAATGAGGAATTCAGTTTTTTTTAATCAATCAAAATGTTGAGTAACTCCTTAATCCAAAATATCTCCTTTATTCTGCGGAATATTTTAATTATAGCGACTCAAAGGCGTGCCCAAGCGCGGCCTACTCAACTTTCTAAAGCCGAAGAAGCTTTCCCAAACAAGCTCGGGGACGGAAATTTTTACGTCATAGCTCCGAGTGACGTTGTTCCGAAGGTGAAGACAACCTGTCTCGAAACCTGTTCGGAACCACTCGATCACGGCTGACCCAAATTTTAGGTTTCCGAATGCGTCCGAACTGGTTTCTCGATCTTCGGCACTGGGAACAGTGACGTCAAAATATCCGTCTAACGCTCATGTTTGGGAGAGCTTCTCTGGCCTTGTTATTGAAGTTGGCCGTGACCCAAGTTGCTCCACGGCCCTGTGCTTTTTAACTGCCCAATTCAGCGTTTTACGAAGTTGTAAAATTTTCAAACTTGCCAATAATATATATACAGAAATCCAACATGCGGCGTAGGCACGTGGAAGGATAGGCACACGTGACGAAACCAGTAACGTAAGATATATTGATCCGTTTCTGATAGCGTCATATTTTGACGTTTTTCGTTTACTTTTATAACCTGGATCATATTTATTTTTTGGTTATTTCGTTTGCCAATTTGATTTTAAACGAAATTTTTCTCTTATAAAACACAACACAAAAACGAAATTCTAAAAACTTCCGAACTCCATATTAGTGTTTGGCAGTACACTCTTAAAACAAACGAGCGGTTTTAACTCAGTCTGAGTTAATTTCCACTCCTTTCCGTGCCGAAAATGCACTTCTCCTATAGGAGTGAATTTCACTCTTTTTTGGAGTGGGTAAAAGAAATAAAAGAAAACAATCTGCGTCCTACACTCTTAAAACGAGCGGTTTTAACTCAGTCCGAGTTAATTTCCACTCCTTTCCGGTGCCGAAAATGCACTTCTCCTATAGGAGTGAAAGTCACTCTTTTGTTTTAAGAGTGTAGCTGAAAGTAATATTACTAAAAGCAGTAAATGCTCTACTCGACAACTTCAATAAGGAAAATAATGTGTATGATTTAACTATTTCATTATTACTATCATAAACTCAACCAAGCATCCTTTCGGGCTGTACATAATATACAGAAAAAAAACTGTTTACATGAGAACAACGGTATCTTACAGCAAAAATTACCAAATTCTTTTACAATGTCCTTAAATTTACTTAATTTTAAATTTTAATTTTAGCTTCCACACTACGTTTACAACGTAAAAAGTGGAAGGTATTATGATCGTTCAGTCCGTCAGTCCGTCCGTCACCCACTTTCATAGACAAAACTACAAATGCTACTTGCAAGTGTGATACGTCAAACAATTCAGCGCATCGAAATTAGAAGACATTGAAAATCTCAGAAAAAAAATTCGAATTCGAAGTACTTTAATTATTTTAAAAAAACTGCAAAATTTAATGCTCATTTAAAAAGCATAATAAACCATTTTTATTAGAATTAAATCACCACATTGCCATTCGCAACAATCACTCGAGAAACTTCTTTCAAACAATAAATTAAAAGAAATTTATTTTTGCGATGTCAATCCGTTTGAAATGACGTCAAATATATTTCACTATGAGATTCTTTGTTTGTATGTTGATGTAAAAAAGTTTCGGTTCTATTCAAAATAGAGGAGTATTACATATTTATTCTTTGAAATATAAATTAATTTTTGCAAACGATAATAATTATGAAGAATAATTATTGAATTATTCGAAGAAATAAATTGAATTTCAAATAATAAATGAAACTAGCCAAATTTAGAGTGTAAATGTTTATAATAGAATTAACATTGTGTTTTGTGCGACTTTTTTCCTGTTCAAGCACAAATGTTGTGTGGAAGCGGGTTGAGTGACAGATTCTGTTACAAACCTACTTGTTTTATATGCATTGTTCTATCGACTACGGTGAGCCGGATAAATAGGTCCATATATATATCTCACACATCTAAAAAAAACATGTTAAAAACTATTTATTGTTTCTATCATTCCCATCCAGTGTAAAGTTTTAGAAGAACCGCAATGGAACTGAATTAGTTTGAATTTTAATCAGAATGGAAAGATTGAGTCGAATTGTTTGGCGTAGGATACAATCGGATGTTTACAAAGTTTTGCATTTAGATTGATACGAAAGTTCGGAAACCAATTTGGATGTTCTGTGGATTTGAACGCTAATACCTTAGTATGGAAATGGCCTAAATGTTTTGGATACATTGTTTGTTCGTAAAAGTTTGGATTTTTGGTGTAAATTTTGGGGAACGTGGACGGAATAATTTGAGTAGATGCACGTAAAGTTTAGTTTGAGGTAGGATGTCATTACAAATAAATATAATGATTTGGATTTAGTTTTAAAATTTGGTCGAAAACTTACAATTTTAGAGGTTTTCTGAATTTACGTTTGGTAATACTTTCGTATTCGCACTTATATATATTCGCACTTATACTTTCGTATTCGCATTATATATATATATATATATATATATATATATATATATATATATATATATATATATATATATATATATATATATAATATATATATATATATATATATATATATATATATATATATATATATATATATATATATATATATATATTATATATATATATATATATATATAACAAATCAATTTAAAATAATAAAACGGTACAGTATCACCCGTTAATTAATATTTTACATGAAATCTTGCAGTGCGTTTAATGATTTGTTTAGGGACTGTATGTGAATCCCCAAAAATATAATAAACTTTACCAAAATCTCGGAGGCCCCCAAAATTTCAGACCACTGAGTGCGCCGTTAGTTCAAATTTCCAAAACCAGAGCGACGCCGGTACATTTTATCTAGTGAAAAGTGAACCCTACTCGTAATATCTAAACCATCCATATTTGCTCCTTCAAATATATTCATACTCACTCCCCCCAATAAATCACACCTAGACATAGACAAAAATAAGATCACAGAAAACAGCCGCCAGAGTTCTCTGTTTTCTCCAGAAATGTCAAAAACCGTATGATGAATGGACAGAAACTTTGCGACTATCATTTTTTTTTTGTCGTCTACCTTATTATCACTACAGGGTTTCTTTTATCCTATATTACATATTGCAGATTCATCTAAAAACGAAAAAAACACGTGTTTTTTACGTTTCTTTGTTTAGAGATACGTAACCAGGCTGTTCTTGCCGGCGATACATCATTGTCTTGTCATGTTTTGGATGAGAAAGATGGGAAAAGTTTCGTTTTGGTACCTGTTATTTTTTTGTTACCTGCCATCTTGTCGGAATTGTTTATCGCTGTCTGTCGGCAGTTGATTGGTGTCTGGTTTGTTTGTAAAACAAACTTTTAGTGTTGTAATAGTTGCTGTTATCGTGTCCATGTAAAGCTATATCTATATAGGGCCACGGCTTGCGTTCCATCGTTTAGGTTAGGGTGTGTGCTTTTTTTCCCACATCCAGACAATCTCTTTAGGCAATAAAGCCTTAACCTCTTTTCTGCGTAGTATGGCTTCTATTTGGCTAATCTTTTCAGGCGCATAGGCCAGTGTGTAAGGGAAGGGGTATTTGCAAAGCCTTTTGAGTATGGACTCCTTAGGCATGCGTTGATGATGAGAATCGCCAGGTCATGGGCTTGGAGACTATAAGGTACGTCTTGTGGTGGTACGCCAAGCCCAAAAAGAGAGGCAGCATGTGTTTGGCAGTCAAACAAATGGTCTGGCGTCAGTGCCTGATTTCCGGCAGGTCAAACGGGGCACGTGCCCAGGGCCCCCCACTTTAAAAGGGGCCCCAAATTTTCTTCATGAGCATTTATGCTCAATATAAGTGCCCCCAGACTTAAATTTTTAATATGAAGTATGCAAAAAAATAATAATTCATGAATAAAAGTTGATTATGAAATCGTGTTTAAACTCAGAATTAATCAATTCACAAAAAATATTTATTTTTGGGGGGGATTAAGCATGCTTTAAAAGCAAATTACTTCGGCTATTTTTTGGTAAACACTGAAAGATAGAAACATACACACGAATATTTTACAGATGTATGTTTGGGGCCCCCCAAATTTGCTTGTGCCCAGGGCCCTTAAAGGTAAGTCGGTCCCTGCTGGCGTTAGTTGGGTTTCTGGACAATTTCTGCAGAATGGGTAGGATCTTGAAGTGTTATCAGGAGATATTTTCATGCCCTTAAAATCTGGCCTGTACGAAGTCTTGCTATAACAGATGATAGTGACGTAATAAACCAGTTTATAAAACAGTTTGTAAATTGTGATTTTAGACTGGATTTCGTTTGACTTCAGAACACAGCCTAGAAGGCAGTAGCTTTCGTCGGCACCCACAATAAAACTATTTGCGCTCAGAATCCGCGTTGTTTTCTTTAGGTATCTTCTGGTCTTTGTCAATTTGTAACAGACTATTTCAAAATGATACTAACTTTAGTTTTGCAAAAAAAAATTCAAACCTATAAATGACTATTTGATGTAAAATAATATGGTAAAGCTCTTTAGTGACAAATTCGATTTCGGCACATCACACTGCAATGATAATACAAATTCATCCAAAGAGCTAGGATAAATAGTTTTTTTATGTCCAACTTTCCATTTAATTACTAATTACTCGGCATTGAAAAGGTTAACGTTAATTGAACATAAACAAGTTGAGGCAGCTACAGTGGTGACCCGGACGTGATCGTCACCCACTCCAACGACGCTCCTGCTACGATGCGCTCAACCCCGATTGCTACTCGCTGCTAATGCACTCCACGCTGCACGCAACTCAACGGCCAACGCTGGCACACCACTCAACCGCAGCACAACGCACAGCGAAGCAATCTGCGCACGGTTCCTTACCTCGTTTCTAGGAGGGAAGTGGTGTGGCGGTTCACCACACACGCAACCTCAATATGCCATCAACAACTAGGTGGTGCTGATTTACCATCTCGTTCCTACCACTATTCTTGATTACGTTGTTAATAGTAGTACATAAGCCGAGGTAACTCATCCCTACCGTGAGGATCCTTTTTGTAGACTGTGGTTTACAGAGGCAGCTACAAAGTTTTCCTAAATAGTTAAGAAACACATGCGTACAAATGGACAACTATTCTTTCAAAAATAACTGGCCCCTCTGCTAACGGGAACACACAACTTCATATAGGAAGGAGCGCGTCGAGAACATTAATTTATTTTTGATGGAACACCCCTTTGAAATACCCTTTTCAGACGGGGGGGGGGGAGGGGGGAATACCCCGAAATTGGGAATATTGCATTTTTGTCCAATGATATGATGGGATACACAAGATTCGGATGTTCAGTATAGAGTTAGGAAGAAGATGGAGATGCTTGGCGCGAAATGTAGTGAAGCCGTTAGAAAGTCGCCAAAAGTAACCCTAGTAAGCCCAAACAAACCGCTCAGTCAACGTTAGTTCAATGTAAAAGGCATTTTATTCTTCAAAAAGCGTTGATTTAAAATCCAAAAATAACTGTTTGGGCAGTTGTAGGTTGTAGCACGAGATCTGAATTTAAACAAGATGGTGGTAATTTCCTTCACAGGTAAGAGAAATGTGTTATTAGAGAGTCAGAAATCGCCAAGTCGAAAAAGCCCATATAAACTCCACTGTAGAATAGCGCCAAATGCTTCCTTGGCAGCGTTTGTTTGGGCTTACTACTGGGCGATCGACGGATTCACTTGGCGAACCGATTTTTGTATTAATGTTTATCCGGCAACATCTCCATCTTAACTCTACAATGTTTT
>JAFNEN010002034.1:0-52954 GCA_019343175.1 Oedothorax gibbosus
AACAAAAAAAAAAAAATTTTCCCCTTTTGGGCCCCCCCCCATCCCCCCAAAAAAAAGACCCTACAAAATTCCCAAGTAAAAAAAAAAACCTATTTTGGACACCCCTACAACTCTATTAAATTTTTTTCCCCTTGGATGCCCCCCACCATTTTCGGAAAAAGGGCCCTACTAAAATCTCTATTGATTTTCCGGTCCCCTTTATTTTTTTTTTTCCTTTTAACGGGGAAAAATAAAGAAAAAAAACCCCCCCACAATACAAAAAGATTCATTTTAAAAAATTTACCGATTTTCCCCTTGGTTTTTCCCTAGCCTTTTCCGACATCAATGGGAAAAAATGGGGGTTCCCCCCCGAGGTTTTCCCGGGTTTTATAAAAAAATTTTTTAAAAAAAACCCCCCTACAGATACCCAATTTTAGCCCTTTTTTTGGGATAAAATAGGTTTTTTCGTTTACCCAATTTGGGGGTTTCCTTTAATAGCCCTTTTTCAAAAAAAATTAGGAGTCGGGGAAATCATGGGAAATTTTAAAAATTTAGAAACCCTGGATTTTTTTGGGGTTTTTTTTATTTTTTTTTTCGCTTTCCCCTTTTTTAAGGGGTTTTTTTTTTTTTTAAAACCCCCCTTTTTTTAAAAATTTTTTAAACCCTTTACAAACCTTTTAAACTACCCCCCCCCTTTTTTTCCCCCCCTTTTTTAAAAGCCCCCTTCCTTTTTTTAAAAAAAAAATACCAAAAAATTTTGAAAATTTTATACCCTTTTCTACAAAATATTTTTTTTTTTTTTTTAAAATTTTTTTTTTTTTTTTTTTTTTAATTAAATTTTAAAAAAAGGGGGGGGTTTTTGGAAATTTGGGGTTTCTAAATTTTAAAAAAACTCACCCTTTTTTTTAAAAAGCCCACCCTTTTTTTTTAAATTTAAAAAAAATTTTTTTTTTTTTAAAACAATGCAAATAGAAAAAAAAAAAAAAATTTAAAATTTTTAAAAAAAAAAATATATATATATATAATTATATATTATTATATAATAATATATATTTTTATTTTATATAAAAAATTAATATATAAATTATATATATATATAATATATTATATTATTATATATATATATTAATATATATATATATATTAATATATATTATATATATAAATATATAGTAATATATATATATTATATATATATAAATATATTTTATTAAATATATTATATATTATATATTATATATATATTATTTTGGGGTTTTTTTGAAATTGGGACAAATTTTTATTTTTAACCTCCGTCCGCCCCCCCCCTAGGGAATCAATCTTAATGCCCTAAAAGTTTTTTGTCCCATGTGGTTAAAAAAAATAATAATAAATTATATTTGCTCATAATTTATACATTAATTGGGGTTTTTACTCCACAATTTTTCCAATTTTTATTTGGTTTTTAGATTTTTTAACAATTTACTATCAAAAATTTTTCTTCCCAAACAAATTAACTTGGATAAATTTTAATTTTTAAATTTTTTTTTATTTAATTACTAACAAAATTTTTTATACCCGTTTGTTGTTTTTTTTTCTTCCACCGCACCGGAAAAAATTAAAAAAAAATATCAAATAGATTTTTTTTTTTTCCCCAAATATGGTGTCCCAAATATTACCTTGTTCTAGGAAAAATCATAAAACTTAATTTGTTTTTTTTTTTCCACTCGGTTTATAAATTTAAATAAAAATCCAGTTTTTTCATTTGGTCTTTTAAAAATTTCCAAAAATGTAAAAAAAATACGCCTTATAAAAAATTTGCCAACTCCCATAAATGTCATCACAAGTTCCCTCATAAAATCATAAAACCCTTTTTTAGCTCATTTTTGGCGGTGGGTGTTGGGGGAACAATGAATTTTTTTTGGCCGAAAGAAAAATAGATTTATAGGCTTAAACCCCACCACCCATTATTACCAGCTTCTAAACACAATGACCTTGTAAGAACACCGACGCAGCTTTAGAAATCTTTTATTTTTATAAAAGAAAAAATTGCCTATTTTTGGGCGAAAAATTTTTTTAGTTATAATTTTGGCCGAGTTTTTTGGCGCAAACGTCCCCCCCCCCCCTTTTGGCAAAAAAAATTAAAGACATAAACACCATTATAAACTTCTAGTGCCGATTGGCCTTTTTATAAACCATCATAAAATTTCCAGTACTAGGCCTGAACTATAATTTTTATTTTTGCTTAAAATTTATGATAACAGGCAAAAGTCCAACCAAGAAAAAAATTCAATGAAAAAAAAATTCATCCAATAACCCCCACCAATAAATACAGGGGAATGAAAAGACTGGGCGGAAATTTAACCGTCCCCCCACTTGGAAACATGTCCCCCAATATTATTTTCAAAATAAAATTGAAAAAAATTTTTTTTTTTAGTTTGTTTTTTTCCCTGGAAAGTTTTAATTGGCAAAAAGAAAATAAAAAAAAATAAACCATTTTTGAATTTTTAAATTGGTTTTTTTTTTTTCCGTTTAAAAAGTTGTTTTTTTTTATTTTTTAATTTTTTTTTTCAGCCGAATTGCATCAGAAAGAGAAAAAAATTGATCGGATTTTGAGCGAAAGTGGTTGGGTAAATTTTTTTTTTTTTCAGAAAATTCCGAAAATTTTCTACTAAAAATGGAACAAATATGAAAAAAACTAAAGCCCCCTCAGGTTCACCACGTTTAGTAAAAATTAAAAGGGAAATCCCTAATCCTTTTTAAAAAAAAAATTTTTCCCCCGATTCCTTTTGTGGGCAGTAATAAAGTTAAAAAGGTTTTCCCCTTTTTTACGATCCGATAACAGACAACCACACACAGAACGACCAGACCCCCCTCTTTTTTCCCTTTTATTATTTATAGATTTTTTGGAAAAGAATTTTCTTTTTAAAATAAAAAAAACCAAATACATTAATTTATAATTTGTAAAATTTTATGGCCCCCTTTCCCCTAAAAAATTTTTTAAACGAAGTTCCCGTTTTTACGGGGGGAGGGGGCAAAATTTTATACCGTTTTTTTTCGCAAGCCCCCTATTTATGGAACCTAGGGCCGATAGCTGATTTTTCCAAAGAGAATTTTTGGGGGCATTCAATGAAATGAAAAAACTTATTTTTAAGTAATTAAACTTGGTCCATCCAAACTTTTTCTTTAAAATTCTTTTTTTTTTTAAAAATATTAATTAAAATTTTTTTTTATAAGTTCAGAAGCGTTTTTTTTTTCCAAAAAAATAGTAAAAAATGATTTTAAATGAAAAAAATCTTCCAACGTTTGGGAAGTCATATCGTTTTTTTTTCTTAAGCCTACCCTAAAAAAATGGAAAAATTTATGCCCTAATAAAGTAAATTTTTTTAGAGCCAATTCTAAGCCAATTTTTTTTATACCTTAATTTTAGTTAAAACTCCACTTATTGAATATTTTTTAGTCCTAACCTATCGAAATCTTGTTAAAAAAATTGTAATGTATGTTTTTTTTTTTTTAGGCTTTTTATATACAATTTTTTAAATTTTTTTTTTTATAGTCCAAAGTTTTTTGTTTTTTTTCACGTGGGTTGGGGGTTTTTTTTATCGTTTTTTTTTTTTTATTCGTTGTTTAAGAAGAGAGAAAATTTAGAGCTATATACACTAACTTGAACATTGCCTACCATTTTAAAGAAAATCTAAACCTTTCAAAAAATTTTACAATCAATTTTTTTTTTTTTTTTTTTTAAACATTTATTTCCGTGTGAAGTTTTTTTACTTTTTTTTTTTTTTTAAAAGTTTTATTTTTAAGAAAAAAAATTAAAAAATAAGGGGTTTTTTTTTTTAACTTTTTTTAATTTTTAAAAAATTTTTTTTTCCCAAAAATAAAAATAATTTTATTTTTTTTTTTTTAAAAAAATTAAATAAATATTCCCAAAAAAACAAGTTTTTTTTAAAAAAACTTTTTTTAAATTAAAAAAAAAAAAAGTAAAAAAGTCCCAAATTTTTTAAAAATAGTAAAATAAAAACCCCCCCATTTTTTTTTTATTTTCTTTTTTTTAAATAATTTTTTTTTTTTCCCTTTTAAAAAAAAATTTGCAAAAAATGAAAGTTATTTTTTGGCCTAAACCATTTTTTTTTTTTATTTTTTTATTGTTTTTTTTTAAAAAAAAAATTTTCCTTGGGGGGGAATTTTTTTTTTTTTTTTGAATTCCCTTTCAAAAACATTTTTTTTCCCCCTTTGCCCCCAAAAAAACCTTTTTAAAGTTTTTTTTTTTTTTTTTTTTTCGGGGTGAAAATTTTGGAAAAATTAAAAAGGTTTGCCCCAGGGGAAAAAATTTAAAAAATTTAATAAAATTTTTTACCCAACAAAATAAAAAATTTAAAAACAAATAATTTTTTTTTTTGGGGGCAAAAAACCCCCCCAATTTGAAAGCTTAAGGGTTAAAAAAAAAATACTTTTAAATCCCCTTTTTTTTTTAAAAATTTGTTTTTTTTTTTTTTTTTTTTTTTAAAAAATTTTTTTTTGGGGGGATTTTAATTAAAAAAAGAAAAAAATTTGGAAAAAAAAAAGATTAAAAATTATTAAAATTCCCCGTTTTTAAAATTTTGGGGTTTTTTTAAAACAAATTCAATTTTAAATGTTTTTTTAACCGTTAAAAACCTTTTTTGTTAATAAATTTTTTGGTTTACTTTTTTTTTAAAAATTTTTTTTTTTTTTTTTTTTTTTTTTCAATTTTTTAAACTTAAAAAAAAATTTTTTTTTAAAAGGGCTTTTCAATTTTTTAAAAAAATTTTTTTAATTTTAATTTTAAAGGGGTTAAAAAGAAGAATTAAAAAAAAAAGATGAAGGGGTAAGTTTTTTTTTTTTTTTTTTTTTAACAACAAATTTTTTTTTTTTTTACGGAAAACAAAAACCCCGCATGGGGGTTAAAAAATTTGGGGGGGTTTTTTTTTTTTTGTAAAAAGCCCCCCCTTTTGGGTTTTTGTTTTGAATTGGGGAAAAAAATAAATTTTTTTTTGAAGAAAAAATACACTTTTTTTTTTTAAAATAAAAGAAGGGTTTTTAAAAGCGAGGGTTTTTTAAAAACCCTTTATTAAAGAAAACATTGCCCCCATAAATAAAAAATATAGTTTTTTTTTTTTTAAATTCCCAAAAACAATTTTTAGTAGTTTTTTTTTTTTTTTTTTGGAATTGTTTATGATGGGGAAAAGGGGTTTTTTTTTTTTACAAATCTCCCTTTAATAAAATAGAAAATTTTTTTCCCCCCCCGTAAAAAATCCCCTTTTTAAAATTTTAAACCATCCGTTTTTAAATTAATGTAATTTTTTTTTTATATAATTTTAAAAAATAAATTTTTTGGGTGGGCAAATTTTAATGGGGTAAAAAAAAAAGCATCTCAAAATTTTTTTTTTTTTTAAGTTTATTAGAAAGTAAAATTTTTTTAAATTAAAGGGTTTTTTTAAACCCCCAATACTTTTTTTTTATCTTTTTTTTTTCCCAGCCTTTTAAATTTTTTAAACATTATAAAAATATATTGCATACCTTTTTTTGAAAAAATTTTAAAAATATGGGGACGTTTTTTTTTTTTTTTTTTTTTTTTTTTAAATTTCCCCCCCTCAATTTAAACTTAATTTTTTTAATTTAATCCCATTAAGCCCACCCCCCTTTTGGAAAAGCTTTCAAAAATGGGATGGAAAAAGGGAAAGGGCGGAAATGGATAAAGCTCCCCATTCTCACCAAAAAAAAAAAAACCCCGGGATTGAAGAGAGAGGGCCCCTTCCCTTTTAAAAGTCCTGAAAGAAGCTTTTTTAGCAGTAAGGGGTTTTTTTAATTTTTTTTTTTTAAAATTTTCAAAAAATTTTTTAAGTATTGGGTTACGGGAAAGGCCCCACCTAGGAAACAAAATTTGGCGGACCAAGAACTTTGAAACATTTTTTTTTTTTTAAGGGTTTTACTTACTTTTAAAATTTTTAAACGTGTGTTTACACTCCCATTGGGGAAAAGAATTTTTTTTTTTAAACCTAAAATTTTTAATAAATGGATGTGGCCGATTAAAAAAATCTGAAATTTTTTTAAAAAAATTTTTTTCCCTCGAAGGTGTAAATTTTTCGAATTATTTTTTGAAAAAAAAAAAAAATCGCAAAAAAAGAATTTTTTCCCCCCAAAAGGAAAATAGGTTTTAAAAATTTTTAAAATTTTTTTTTTTTAAAATTTTTTTTAAAAAAAAACAATAAAAATTTTTAAAAAATTTTTTTTTGTTTTTTTTTAAAAAAAATAGCAACTTTCATTTTTGGCCCTTTTGGGTTTTTTTTTAGAATTTTTTTTGGGTTCCCCCGAAATAATATGTCCCAAAAAATAGCTTTTACCATGGAAAATTTTTTTTTTCTTGATGCTCAAAGGGTTTTTTTTTTTGCAGCAAGAGGGGTTTTAATTTAAAAATAAATTTTAAAAAAACCCATATCATATAAACCCCATTATGATAATTTTTTTTTTTGCCCACTTTAACCCATTGTTTTTTTTTCAAACAGCTTAAATTTTCCCTTTTCAGTTTAGTACCCCCTTTTTCTTTTGAAATTTTTTTTTTTTTTTCTAAAATTTACGAAACACCTTTCCCCAATTACCCCCCCCCGGTGAAAAAGGCCTTAAAAAGTGGAACAAAATTTTCCCAAATAACAATAACCTTTTTCATTTTTTTTACCCCGCTTTAAATTGGGTTTTTTTTTCCCCTTTAAACCCAGTTTTTTTTTTTTTAATTTTTTTATCGGGTTTTTTTTCAGCTAAAGCCCCCCGGGGGTTTTTTTCCCATTTGAAACCGAAAAAAATTTTTTCCCCCCTTTTTCCGGTTTTTTTTTTTAAACCTGGGGGTTTTCCCACATTTTGAAAAAAAAAAAAATCTCAATTTGGACAAACGATTTTAAATTTTTTCCAATTTTTTTAATTTTAAAAAAATAAAATTTAAAAACAAAAAAAAAAAAATTAAAACCCAAATTTGGGGAAAAAATAAAAGGGTTAAAAATTTGTTACAAAAAATTTGGGGGGGGGGGGAAAAAAAAAAATTTTTAAAAAAAAAAACAGTGGTTTTTTTTTTTTAAAAAAAAAATTTTTCCACCCACTTAATTTTTTTAAATTTGTGGGGGTTTTTTAAACCCCCTGGCAAAATTTTCGGTTTTTTTTGCTAAGCGATATTTGTCATTACATGAATTTTTAAAAAAACCCCCTTTTTTTTTTTTTTTTTTTAAAAAATTAAAAAAAAAAAAAGGTTTTTTTCCCCTTTTTTTAGCTCGAGGGGCAAAAAATTAAATAAAAATTTCCTGGTTAAAAAAGGTTTTTTTTTTAAATAAAAAAAAAAAAAAACCCTTGTTTTTTTTTTTTTTTAAAAAAAATTTCATTTAAAATTAAAAAACAAAAAATTTAAAAAAAAAAAAAAAATTTTAAATTTAACCATTGGGGGAACCTTAAAAAATTTTAAACCAATAATAAAGGGTATTTAAAAAAATTTTTTTTTTTTTCCGGTTTTTTAGGTTTTTAAACCCAATAATTATAACTTAACATTAAAATTTCGTTAAACCTTTTTAAAAAAAAAAAAAAAAAAAAAAAAAAAATGGGGGTTTTTTTAAAAAAATTGAAAAAATTTTAAATAACTTTTTTAATTTGTTAAAAAACCAAGGAGGGGGTTTTTTCCCCAAATAAAAAAATTTTTAGGGGGTTTTAAAAACATAAACCCCCCCCCCCCCCCCCCATTTTAAAAAAAAAAAAAAAATTTTTTTTTTTATTTTTAAAACAAAAAGGGGGGTTAATTAAAAAAAAAGGGTTATAAAACTTTTTTTTTTAAGTTTTTTACCAAAAAAAATTTTTTTTTTAAAACAAATTGAGTTTAAAAACCCTTTATGGAAATTTGCAATGGGGGTTTTTTTCATTCAAAAAAAATTGCCAAAAATTTTTTTTTTTTTCCAAATTTTTTATTAATTTAAAACCAATAAAAAAAAAATTGGGTCCCATTTTTGTTTGTTTAACAAAAAATTTTAAAAATTTTTTTTTTAAAAAACAAATTTTTTTTTTCCCCCCCCATAAAAATAAAACAAAGGGTTTTAAAATTATTTTTTGTTTTATTTTTTAAAACAAATAAATTTTTCCTAATTTTTTTTGAACCGAAATTTTTCCCTTTTTAATTTCCCAAGGATTTAAAAAAAATCAATTAACTTTTTTTTTTCCGCTTAATTTAAATTTTTTTAAAAAGGGGCGCCTTTTTTTGGTTCCACCCTTAAAAAAAACCCAAAAAAAAAGTTTTATTTTTTTTTAAATTGTCAGGAATCTTTCAAATTCGTAAGATTTGTGATATATAATATAAAACAAAAATTTAAGCACTTGTCAGAAATTACAAATTATGTCTAGAGCTCTTTACGTCTTTCAGGAAGTCTCGGTTTCAGAGATAATTTAACACTGAAATTCAATGTTTGTAACAAACAACAAAATCAGCGTGGAATTCGGACATTGGCGGATTTGCGGTTCAAGGACTTCCGGCGATCCTCTGTACCATAAGTTTTATTAGTTAATGAACATTTTCGATTATCCGACCTACCTCTGGTCCCAATTAGATCAGATAATCAAGGTCCTACTGTATGTGATTAAAAAATTGTAAATAATTAAAATTAATTTTCATAATCAATAATTGTTCATTCATGATGTATTTGTTTCATTTTCAAACTAATATTTATTACTCTCCTCAAAGATAAACTATTTTGCTGGACGAATAGAGTAAGTTACCCGCAGATATCTGTAGGCTACACATTCAATCGGCCAGCGTATATCTATAGGACAATGATCTATAGAGATCAGTAGACTATGTGTGGTGATGGCCTGTGTGCAACCATAGAGTGATTCATTGAGACTATTAGGCTGTTTGGGAAAATTGCCCACAGATATTCGTAGAGGTCAGTAGCTGTACGGGGATTTGGTCAATGGACATCCGTAGAGGATGTACAGGGATTTGGCCAACTGACATCCATAGAGGTCAGTAGGCTGTACGGGGATTTGGCCAACGGACATCCGTAGAGGATGTACGGGGATTTGGCCAACTGACATCCGTAGAGGTCAGTAGGCTGTACGGGGATTTGGCCAACTGACATCCGTAGAGGTCAGTAGGCTGTACGGGGATTTGGCCAACGGACATCCGTAGAGGATGTATGGGGATTTGGCCAACTGACATCCGTAGAGGTCAGTAGGCTGTACGGGGAATTGGCCTGCGGACATCCGTAGAGGTCAATAGGGTGTACAGGGATTTGGCCAACGGACATCCGTAGAGGTTGTACGGGGATTTGGCCTACGGACATCCGTAGAGGTCAGTAGGCTGTACGGGGATTTGGCCAACGGACATCCGTAGAGGTTGTACGGGGATTTGGCCAACGGATATCCGTAGAGATCAGTAAGCTGTACGGGGATTTGGCCAACGGATATCCATAGAGATCAGTAAGCTGTACGGGGATTTGGCCTACGGATATCAATAGAGCTGATCTCTACTGATATCCGTTGGCCAAATCCCCGTACAATTTTTTTTATGGATCTCTACGGACCATTTTTAGTAGGGAGGCTATTTTAGTTCTTTAAGAACTTCTTGTTTCTGTTTGATTTGTACCAAAAACTATATTTTCATTTTGAAAAGCCTTTGTCAGGGCTAATGCAATAGTTTTAAAATCGCAATCTCTGCAAAATATTGCCTTTTCATGTAAGCATTCTTTCCGTATGTATGAAAATCGTCAAACAAGCAAAAAATTAAATGTAAGGGGAAATATCATATGATTAGTTAATTGTGATTTTTTAAACATCCAAAAATATTCTGAAGATTAAATTATGAAGACAGAATATTTTGACACTATTTTTTTTAAATTTATCCTTTAATTACGATAATGAAATTTTCCTTTCATTTTCTGCTGTAAAGACAATACTCATACATGGTGATAAAAATGCTTACATAGCAAAAAGCAATCCTTCCTCAGCAGTTGCAAACAATGCATTAGCTCTATGGGACAAGTTAATATCTAAACAAGTGAACATCCCTCTTAAAGACCAGGGATCCTTTAGGTAAGCATTAGGTTAATTATAAGCTGCTACACCTACCGCTACAAAGTGAAACGCCATCTTAGGAATTAAGAAATTGAATTTACTTTACCTTTGGTCCAGCCAACTCGTATGCCTCTCTAATTCTTGTCTCTTTTCCAGTTTCTAAAGCTATAAGAAAAAAACGTATTACTTGTAACTTAACTATCTGTATTTGATGTGTACTTTAAAGTTTTATTGTTAATCAATGAAAATAATAATAGAATTTTATTTTTTTTTAATGAAATATACTTATAAGATTATTCTACTTAAACCTTTGTAGTTAAAAAGTGTCACACTTATATTGATTTTACGTTTTCTATATATCGATAAAAAAATACATTAACACGCAAAATAAAAGGAAAGAAAGTGTTTCATTTTTGCACAAAAATAATTAACTGTAAAATATAATTAAAGCAGCTAATGAAAAGCATATATCAAGTAATTGACACACTGAGAACATAGAAAATACATGAAAGTTTGAACATAATACATGAAAGTTTTAAAATATAAAGAGGGCAATATTTAAAAAATAATAATATGAACGTAAATCGAGTGTAATTTAAACTTACAAAACAAATTTTCATGCATTTTATGTTTAAGAAATTTACTTGCCATATCATGTTAGTTTTCACTAAGGAATTACATGATATTGGAACTGAAGAAGTGTACTCTCAATCTTACAAACAAATCTCAATAAACTATTTTTACAAGAACTTTAATTTAAACTAACCAAAATTTAATGCTAATTTCAACTTCGGAAATTTACTTTACATCTTAAACTTCAAAAGAGAAAAAAATTTAAAAACTCAACACAAGAAATAAAAAAGTAACCCAATTTCTACTACGGATCAACCTTAAGAATTTTTAACTTACGATATTTACATCCGAGGTACATCCAACAGTCAAAAATTCTTCCTCGGACATTTTAATCGACTGTATATCAATCGCCTGTGCTTTCACAGTCGCGAACCATATCAAAAGAAGCAGAAGGACTAAAGTGGACAGTTGATACATGGTTAATATCAGTGTATGACCTTCAAATATCAATCCAGCCCATTTTTATAGGGACCTTACGAAAAAAATACACCTTTGTCAAGTAATGTGACAAAGGATTTTGTCGTTTTTTTTTTTAATCTTTGAAACAAGAATAAAACTCTAATATAATACATGTCTTTGTTAGAGCATTAAAATAAGCACCCACGTTCGATTGCACGGAATAAATACAATTGATATGAAGAGCCAAAGTGGTGCAAGTTAAAGTGTACAAATTAGAAGTATTCTTGAAAATATATGTTTCATCATCATACATGAATAAAGATAAGCTACAGACCATTTAACCCGAACTTGCTTTAAATAATTTTTACGTTTTAAATTTCCGTGATTATAGAACATATTTTAAAGTTCTTTACCTTGGGCATTCATTGTATTTAATTTTTGGCAACTTTTATTTTTTATTAAAAATATCTAAATTAAAAAAACACGTTCGTAATGTCTTCTTTACACAATAAAGTAACTTTTTTACAGTTTTAGATAGCTACATTATATATATATATATATATATTATATATATATATATATATATATATAATATATATATATATATATATATATATATATATATATATATATATATATATATATATATATATATATATATATATATATTATATATATATATATATATATATATATATATATATATATATATATATATATATATTATAATATATATATATATATATATATATATATATATATATATATATATATATATATATATATATATATATAATATATATATATATATATATATATATATATATATATATATATATATATAATCAAATTGTTTGTATTATTCAAAAAAATATTATTATTATTATATTGGTAAAATTCTTATTTTAAGGAAATATTTTTTTTTTCAAATTAAGTACTCATTGACATCCTAGATTACAAAATAGGTTTTGTTTTAAATTGAATATTTTTTATATTCTTTTGATTACAAACTCATTATCCTGGAACCGCAGTGTGATTAAGTGAAACGCTGTAATGATTGTGGGTCTTCTTCTCACAGGCATCAATCTGATAAACTAAAAGAAAAGGTTAAAACAGTTGCTGCTAATATAATTCGGGAAGAAGGTTGCCATCACTTCCTTGCACCATACGTAAGTCAAAGGAAAATAAACGGCATAAAAATGCCTATATTTCACGATTCAAGCGCATCAATCGACTTGATTTACGGCCTACTCAACTACTAAGGCCGAAGAAGCTTTCCCAAACAAGCTCGGGGACGGAAATTTTGACGTCATAGTTCCGAGTGACGTTGTTCCGAAGATGAAGACAACCTGTCTCGAAACCTGTTCGGTACCACTCGTTTACGGCTGACCACAATTTTAGGGTTCCGAATGCGTCCGAACTGGTTTCTCGATTTTCGGCACAGGGAACAGTGACGTCAAACTTTCCGTCTACGCTCATGTTTGGGAGAGCTTCTCTGGCCTTGTTATTGAAGTTGGCAGCGCTTGTTTTGCAGAAAGTATATAAAGCCTTCAATGTTAACTACGGAAACTGTTTAGATCCAGACGCCATTAGAAGAAAGTCCTATTTGAATGCCTTTAGCAGAAGTGGAAATAGATTGTGCTTATGGGCACATTGTTACAAAAGCAGCAGTCTTCCTAGATTATTTGATCAAGGAAGATACCTTTTAGGAAATCGAACAACTAAGCTCTTAACCGAAACAAAACAGAACATACATGCTGAAATGCATATACAAGCAATGCCATAGAAACTATCCAAAACGAAGGATTTAGAAACATAGTTGACAAATACAGAAAAGATACAAGCTATTCCGAAGAGGACCAGAAGTTTGAAGGTGGATGATAACGTTTTGTCAATAGCATAACTTTCATTTTCGTAATGACCGAAGACTGAATGATCCCGAGACAGTGTCTTGACTATCGCCGGTTGAGAAAAGTAACAAGGAACCAGTATTTTCACCACCCAGAAACACACCCAGTATTTTTCTATACCAAATATCAAAGAACTGCACTGAAAAAAATGATTCCTCAACTTCTACCAAATTTATTTGGTAACTGATATTTTGTTATGGTTACCAAACTTTAGTAGCCTATACCAAATAATTTTACTACATAAAACCAAATATATTTTGTTATTAAGTTTGCAGTATTTGATTAACGGTTCCAAAAAAATATTAACCGTTACCAAATTATTTTGTAACGACTACCAAATTATTTGGTAAAGGATTTTTAGTTATATTTACCAAACTTTTATTTGTCAAGAAGAAGACGACCGCATTCCATTACGTCACAGAGTAAACGCGAAGGAGAACATCAGCAAACAGCGCAAACAGCAAGTTTGGTTTGTTGACATGTTCAGATGTTTAAAATTAAATTTATTTTTTATTGAAATTTTTAAATATTTTATTGTATCCATAATGCGACCCTGTTTAGGCTGACCAGACGTTCTGCATTTGGCAGTACAGTATTTAGGGTGACCTTTACCAGACGTACTGCCTTTCGCAGTACAATCTAGTTTGTTATTCAACTATCTAGCTATGAAAATTTAGCAAATTTTCTCCGTTTAATTTGTTCATAGTTTTTTCACACAAAATCAACATAAATAAAATATGATTTATGAAAATTTAAGGATGATCTTACAGTCGAAAAATTAATCACTGAAACAAATCTGGTCAGGCTAACAGTTTACACTTTTTAGGGTCTTGTCGTGGCTTCAAAAACATTAAATTGTACTTTCTTTTTGAGTCTGAACTGCCAAATGTACTGTATTTTTGAAAACTGTAGGTATTTCATCAGGAATATATTTTTTCTGTTGATAGGCAATCTAAATTTTATTTTTCTTAATGTTTGTTATTTGAAAACTGTGTGGCTCGAACACAACTTGCCAAGTGGAGTGCCGAGTTGTGTAGTGTTAACCCAAGTTCACAAGTTACCACCAAGCAAATTGTAAATAAGAATTTGAAGAAATGTAACTTTCTAATATATGTAAATTTCTAGATCAGTATAAGACGAGTGCTGCCCTTGTCTGAGGGCAGACCTCGGTACTGTTTTTTCAGCGCACTAAGCGTGATCGTATAGTTATATTACTACTTTTAAGTTTGTTTTGTTCTGTAAATAAAAGTTTTTGTTTGCATAAATAGTTTTATTTACTTGGACCAGTTAGTTCTCCTCTACAGTAGTGACCATCACGACGTGTGTTTCATTGAGTTCGCCGTTTTTTGAACCAAGAGTTTGGCGTCTTGCATCTAGTGCACCAGTGTGTGTTCCAGTACCCGCGTGTGTTTACGTGAACAGTCCGTTCATCGGTATGCAAAAAGGAATCATCTCGTAGTGTGCTCCTCTTTTCCGCAACTATCGGTAAGTGGGAATTGAGTTTTTTTGACACGAGACCAGACTTTTTGCAATTTCATATTCAGTGTTTAGAATTTTAAAACATGTCTTTAACGGATGATGACGATCAGAAGGTCAACGATGATAATATTAACCCTCCAGAACTGGCTCGTGTGTCCTTTCGGGCACCGCCCTTCTGGAAAGCCAATGCTGAGTTTTTTCAGTTGGAATCGCAATTTTTTACAGCGCATATTACTTTGGAAGACACGAAGTTTCACTCCGTGGTAGCAGCGATTGACACTGAAATTTTGACTTACCTAATCGATCTAGTTAAGAAACCGCCTGTAATAGATAAATACAAACAGTTAAAAGAACGTATTATCAAGCATTTTTCACAAAGTGAAACCTCTAGGCTTCGGAGCTTGTTGCAAGAGTTACAGTTGGGGGAAAAAAACCTTCGCAATTGCTTAGAGAAATGCGAGATCTCTCCTCCGATAGGTTAAGTGATGATGTTTTATCTCAACTATGGATGCAACGCTTGCCGTTATCTTGTCAGCAGATTCTGTCGGTTAGCACCGGTAATTTAGACGCTTTGTCGGCAATTGCAGACAAGATCACAGAAGTTTCCGACATGTCTCCAGTCGTTTCCGAAGTTCAAATTAACCCTTATAAGGTAATTGAATCGTTACAAAAGCAAATTTCAACCATTCAAGATAGCGTTGAAAGACTTTCAAGAAATAGGTTTCGCGGAAATTATTCGCGCAACGTAGGTCAAACTCCCGTGCCCGACAACGATCTCCAGCCATGGTCAGTCGACATCGAATGTGTTGGTATCATTTCCGCTTCGGTGACAAAGTAATGAATTGCAATAAACCCTGTAGTTTTAGGAAAAACTTAATGGTCAGGGAAACGACCCGGCTCATCAGTGATGGCGACTACTGATGATAGCCGACGCATGAGTCGTCTTTTTCTTATACGATAAGTATTCAGGTAAACAATTTTTAGTGGATAGCGGCGCATGTGTGTCAGTTTGTCCCAAAAGGTTTACGCAAGGTTTTTCTAAAAAGATTTCTCTCTTTTCGCTGTAAATAATACACAAATAGCTACTTATGGTACAGCTGGGGAAAAAAAAACGATCCACCCTTCGTTTTTCGGCTGCTATTGATCAGGGAATTTTGTGAAAGGTGTCATTTTTCAGGAAATAGCGTAAGGAATTCAGAACTGGCAACCAAAATTGTATAAGGGGTCGTCTACATATTAAAATGAGTACCAACTTTGAAAATTCCAATGGCAACACCCAACTTTTTTTTATATAAAAATGTTTATCATCTTCAAAATACCCCAGATCCAATTTTTTTTTATTAATTTGCATTATTTGTTAAGATATAATCATTCGAAGTTGAAGGCCCATAATGTTAAAAAAGTTTCACAAACTTTTATTTATACCTCCACAAATAAAATGAATTAAACCAACATTTTTTTTTTCATTATATACTTCATAATCTTCCAAAAACAAATCACAAGTTTTTTCATCAATTTTTAATTTTTATTATTTTTTTATTTAAATTTAAATAAGAAAAAATAAATTATGAATAGCAACCCAAATTTTTGTTACATAAATCGATAAAGTAGATCAAGTAGAACCAAAATCCCGAATTTTTTAATTCAACAACAATTATTTGCCGAATTATTGTAAAAATACTGAAAAAAAACGAATTTTTGGGACCGTGTAAAAAATTACTTAGCAAATTGGATCCTAATTTGCATTATCGTTTGGTGGTTGAAAAGCGTTTTGGTTAATTTTAAGTTGACGGTGCTTCTGTCGCCAAGGGATTTGGCACTTTTGTTGGGAGCGATAAACAATTTTTTTTGGTGATGCGGCATTTTCTGGTGAAATATGTTGTGGAATCTTTGTTGTGACTAGGTGGCGCTGGTTATACTTGAGCGGATGTTAGGCGCGTGGGATTTTTTGCTCTAAATTAATTAATTGTCCAATCGCTGGCGCTGGTGATATTTGCGCGGAATTTAGGTTGCGCGGATGATATGCGCGTGAGATTTATTTGTATTCTATAAATTACTTTTTGTTCTATCGTCATTTCGTGAGGTTTCGTTTGCGTTTGGCTTTTGAACATCCGATTATTATGGATGGTGCTTATTTAAATTCGGAATTTTTTGCAAAACTAAATAAATTTATTTTTGATTTACTTTGTAAATTAAAAATTGCCCGGGGCCCCAAACGAGTGTTTAGGCTTTCAATGGGCCCTACAGTACTGCCCCATGTAGGATACTGATGTTTTTTAGAGAAAACAAAATTGCCCGGGGCCCCAAACGAGTGTTTAGGCTTTCAATGGGCCATACAGTACTGCCCCATGTAGGATACTGATGTTTTTTTAGAGAAAAAAACATTGCCCGGAGCCCCGAACGCGTGCGTACTGGATAACCATTCCTGTAGCCTTAGTGCGACGATTTTTCAAACGATATTAAACTGGATTCCCACTTGTGTAGCTCTAGTGCGAAAATTTTCAAACAAAACTAAACTGGATTGCCACTCGTGTAACTCTAGTGCGACGAAAATTCAAACAAAACTAAACTGGATTGCAAGTACTAGCTAATTGTGTAGAATAAAGTTTGTTTTGTGTTGCTCAAAGCAAACCAAAACCCCGAGTCTGGTTTATTTTTCGAAAGTAACTAGGGTTACTGCATCGGCGTAAAGGAATCTGGCAATGGGCAAACACGCGAGTTTCGCCAAGTTGTTGTTTTTTAGGCCAAATCCCTTGGCGACAGAAGCACCTTCAACTTATTATTTACCAGCGTTTTTGGTAAATGTTTATTCAAATTATTGATGTCTGTCAAATGTCTAAAAATCTTTTCTTGTTTCAAGTGCATACAATGTATTTTGTTTGTATAATTAACATTAAATTATATCGATTACTATGTTTTTGAATGTATGTTATTTCCAATATTATTTATAATTTTTTTATTATAAAATTTCCAATAATATGTTATTTCCTCGATTTTTTTTTAATTATTAGAGATTACTTATTTATTTAGTTATTTAGTCAGTTAGTTATTTAGTCAGTTAGTCAGTCAGTCCGTTAGTTAGTCAGTCAGTCGGTTAGTTAGTTAGTCAGTCGGTTAGTCAGTCAGCAAGTTAGTCAGTCAGCAAGTTAGTCAGTCAGCAAGTTAGTCAGTCAGCAAGTTAGTCAGTCAGCAAGTTAGTCAGTCAGTCAGTTAGTCAGTCAGTCAGTTAGTCAGTCAGTCAGTTAGTCAGTCAGTCAGTTAGTCAGTCAGTCAGTTAGTTAGTCAGTCAGTTAGTCAGTCAGTCAGTTAGTCAGTTAGTCAGTTAGTCCGTTAGTTAGCCAGTCAGTCAATTAGTTAGTCAGTGAGTCAGTCAGTTCACTGACTAACTAATTGAAAGTAAGTTAGACTAAGTTAGTCAATCTGGACTAACTAAAGGAATGACTAACTAACGGAGTGATTAATTGACTGACTGACTGACTAACGGACTAACTAACGGACTGACTGACTGACTAACTAACTGACTGATTAACTGACTGATTAACTGACTGATTAACTGACTGATTAACTGACTGATTAACTGACTGATTAACTGACTGATTAACTGACTGATTAACTGACTGACTGACTAACTGACTAACTGACTAACTAACTGACTGACTAACTAACTGACTGACTGACTGACTGACTGACTGACTGGCTGGCTGGCTGGCTGGCTGGCTGGCTGGCTGGCTGGCTGGTGCTGGCTGGCTGGCTGGCTGGCTGGGCTGGCTGGCTGGCTGGCTGGCTGGCTGGCTGGCTGGCTGGCTGGCTGGCTGGCTGGCTGGCTGGCTGGCTGGCTGGCTGGCTGGCTGGCTGGCTGGCTGGCTGGCTGGCGCTGGCTGGCTGGCTGGCTGGCTGGCTGGCTGGCTGGCTGGCCTGGCTGGCTGGCTGGCTGGCTGGCTGGCTGGCTGGCTGGCTGGCTGGCTGGCTGGCTGGCTGGCTGGCTGGCTGGCTGGCTGGCTGGCTGGCTGGCTGGCTGGCTGGCTGGCGGGCTGGCTGGCTGGATGGATGCTGGATGGATGGATGGATGGATGGATGGATGGATGACTGGATGGATGACTGGATGGATGGATGACTGGATGGATGGATGACTGGATGGATGGATGACTGACTGGATGACTGACTGGATGACTGACTGGATAACTGACTGGATAACTGACTAAATAAATAATCTCTAATATTTAAAAAAAATCGAGAAATGGACAAAAATCTGTTTTCGGGATTTAGACCCATTCGGGATTTTGACTCATTCTGGATTTCGGCTTGTCGGAATTTTGGTTTGTCGGGATTCGGCTGTCGGGATATATCCCAGACCCAGTGTGCCGAATTTTAAACCAACCTTTTGTAGTAATATGAATGAAACAAAAATTTGCATAAAATGTAAAACATAAATGTAATAATTATTATGTTTGTCTATCTGATTGTAACTAATCGCATTTGAAAATCTGTTCGTTATAAATAATCGTATATGTGACTTAATTTAAAATTAGAACTTTTTCTCGTCTACCCTTTATTTTATTTCTGAATTTTAAAATCCAAAATTTAAAAAAAAAAGGTAAAAACATTAAAAAAATCACAATATTAGGGAAGAAGGTTTAATTCTAGCATCTTTTGGCGAGATTATGGTAACCCTTTTGCTAGATTGTCGTTTCGAAAAAACACCCTAAATATTACCTTTATCAATTTGGAGATTTTCCCCCAAACAAATTGAAAATTAATGCTTTAATATCTCAGCAAATAATGCAAAATGAATAATTCTTTTTTATACCTGGGGTATTTTGAAGTTGCTGAATATTTTTATTTAAAAAAAATGGGTGTTGCCATTGGAAGTTTCAAAGTTGGTACTCATTTTAATATGTAGACGACCCCTTATACAATTTTGGTTGCCAGTTCTTAATTCCTTACGCTATTTCCTGAAAAATGACACCTTGCACAAAATTCCTTGATCAATAGCAGCCGAAATATGAAGGGTGGATCGTTTTTTTTCCCCCAGCTGTACTATTAGGCTAACACTCAATTTAAATCTTCATAGAGACTTGACTTGGAACTTTATTGTCGCTGATGTTCAAAATCCTATTTTAGGAGCGGATTTTTTGGAAAGATTTGAACTTTTAGTGGACGTACACAACCGTCGTTTAATTGATAACGTAATTTCTCTTAGTATTGTGGGATCAGTTGCGTGTACACCTTTCCTTGGATTAAACACTATATCAGAGAATATGCCTTACTCTGAATTACTTAAAACATTTCCTGACATCACTAAACCTTTTATTAATAAAGTTCCGAAAAATCATAAGGTCACTCATTGCATGTCACTAAAGGACCTCCTGTTTTCGCTAAAAGTAGACGTTTGTCTCCCGAAAAATTAGCTGCATAAAAAAAGAATTTAAATCTCTCTTAGATCAAGGAATAATAAGACCTTCCGACAGTTCTTGGGCTAGTCCCATTCACATGGTTCGAAAAAGCAATGGAGATTATCGTGTTTGCGGAGATTTCGCCGATTGAATGCGATTACGGAACCGGACCGATATCCCATTAAACATATTCATGATTTTTCCTTAGAATCAGAAGGTAAGACAATATTTTCAAAACTCGACCTTGTTAAAGCGTATCATCAGATTCCGATGGAACCTAGTGACGTTAAAAAAACAGCCGTGATCACACCAATCGGTCTTTTTGAATATGTTTATATGTGTTTTGGGTTAAGAAATGCTGCCCAAACTTTTCAAAGGTTCATTGATACAGTTTTAAGGGATCTTGACTTCTGCTATGCCTATTTGGACGACGTCCTTGTCGCCTCAAAGAACGAGGACGAGCATATATCGCATTTAGAACAAATTTTCAAACGGTTCTCCGAATATGGGGTAGTACTTAATGTCAGCAAATGCATTTTCGCTGTTCCAACTCTCCCCTTTCTGGGCTTTTTTGATTAATTACCCTCGACCACAAAATGTCGATGAACTGAGACGTTTTTTAGCTTTACTAAATTTTTACCACCGTTTCATCCCACAGGCTGCCGAAAAACAGGCATTACTGCATGACTTAATAAAGGGAAAGAAAAAACGGGACAAAACTCCTATTGTTTGGTCTGATGAGACTACCAAGGCATTTGAAAAGTGTAAAGAGACAATCTCTGAAACCACTCTTCTATCGCATCCTAAAGCTGATGCTGCATGTTCTTTAATGGTAGATGCTTCGGACATCGCGATAGGAGCTGTTTTACAACAATTTCAAATTCCGTTCAACCATTAGCCTTTTTCTCCAGAAAGTAAACCCCGCTTAAAGAAAGTACAGCACGTATGATCGTTGTTAGCTGCATACAGTGCTGTCAAACATTCAAACACATGCTAGAGGGTCAAGAATTTATAATTTTCAGCGATCACAAACCACTGACTTTCGCTTTTAAAAATTGCAATGACAATTGTTCTCCTCGCCAACACACGCTATTTAGAGTTTTGGGGCAATTTACAACCAATTTTTATATTTGGAAGGTGACAAGAATTATGTTGCGGATGCAATGTCTCGCATCTCTGCAATACATGTACCTACAAATATCAATTACGACGGTATGGGCCGATTCTCAAAGAAAATGATCCAGAATTAAAGCAGATCTTAAATTCTAATACTGGTCTTGTGTTAAAATCTCTTAAATTTCCACAAACCAATGCAACTTTGCTCTGTGATGTTTCCACTGGATCTATTCGACCATATGTTCCTAAAGATTTCCAATTTCAAGTATTTCAGCTCTCCACCAGTCTAGCTCATCCAGGAGTGAAAGCTTCAACTAAACTCCTACGAGAACGCTTCGTCTGGAAGGAGATGAATAAAGACGTCGCAGAGTGGTGCAAAGTCTGTCTGGAATGCCAACGGAACAAAGTCCACCGACACACCAAGTCAGAAATCGGCAACTACCCTCTTCCAAGGTGTCGATTTAGCCACATCAACGTCGACGTAGTTGGCCCCCTCCCTACTTCTCGTGGTTTTTCATACTGCCTTACTGTTGTTGACAGGTTCAGTCGTTAGCCCGAAGCTTTCCCGATGGTGGACCAGACCGCTGCGACCATTGCTGAAACCCTCTTTGCTGGCTGGATATCTCGATTTGGCGTTCCTGATTGCATTTCAACGGACCAGGGTAGAACGTTCGAGTCGGACCTCTGCCATGCATTGATGAAATTCCTTGGAACTGAAAAGAATCGTACAACGGCCTACAACCCAGCTTCAAACGGTCAAGTAGAACGCTTTCATCGCCAGCTAAAGCAAAGCCATCCAATGCCAGGCGACAGAGAGGTGGGTCGAAGTTCTTCCAAGTGTCCTTCTAGGCGTTTAGATCTTGCTTTAAGGAGGACCTAGGAACAAGCTCTGCCGAGCTCGTGTACGGAACAACCCTCCGATTACCCGGTGAATTCTTCCGCTCGTCATCGTCATCAACAACTCCCACACACGCAGAGTTTGTGCATCGACTTCGTGACAACATGCAGAAACTCCAGGCTACGCCAGCGTCAAGGCATTCCAAACAAAGACGTCTTCATTGCCAAAGATCTGATGCAATCGTCACACGTGTTTGTAAGGCAAGACGCAGTAAGAAAGCCATTACAACAACCTTACGAAGGACCATACAAAGTAGTAGACCGCAAGGAAAAGTTTTTCAAATTGTAATAAAAGGAGTACATAAAAACGTGTCGATTGACCGGTTAAAACCAGCTTTCTTCTTGACAGACAATTCTCCTTCAGCTGATCCTTGTGCAGAATCACAAGCTCCACGAAGTTATACAACTCGGTATGGACGAAAAGTTCGCTTTCGACTTTCTTAGTCCTTGCCTTTTTTACTTGCGGGGGAGCCCTGTGGCTCGAACACAACTTGCCAAGTGGAGTGCCGAGTTGTGTAGTGTTAACCCAAGTTCACAAGTTACCACCAAGCAAATTGTAAATAAGAAACTGAAGAAATGTAACTTTCTAATATATGTAAATTTCTAGATCAGTATAAGACGAGTGCTGCCCTTGTCTGATGGCAGACCTCGGTACTGTTTTTCAGCGCACTAAGCGTGATCGTATAGTTATATTACTACTTTTAAGTTTGTTTTGTTCTGTAAATAAAAGTTTTTGTTTGCATAAATTGTTTTATTTACTTGGACCAGTTAGTTCTCCTCTACAACTGCTACACGTAAATATTTTTATTTGGAAGTGTATTTACGGCTCGAATTAACGTTGTTGAGTTATTGTTATAAAGTGCGTGTGTGGTGTTTGTGAAATTCGTTTCCTGAAAGTTATATACCAATATGGTAAAATCCTAGTAGCTGCCAAAAGATGTCGCCAAGCTCAAAAAATCGCCGACCAAGTGACTAAAATTAACCCTAATCGGTATATCGTTGCTGTAAACTATATTTTTTGCATTAGTTAGACTTAGTGTCTTTATTACAAGTTTTTAAACCTAATCATTTTTTTATAATTTCTGCAAATTGGATTCATTGTTTTCTTTGATTCTTTTTCAGTTATCTCGGGATGTAACACTGTCATCAACCGAAAGCCCTGCAGAAAGGTGTCCTTGAAGCAGTAATTTGCTGCAATGATGGTATGAGCACTCAGCAGGGTGTTTTGGAACATGTGAGAGTGGAATCTGTGTACAACATGCTGAATGCGATGCGGCAATTGGATAATCGAAAAGAATAGTAGGTAGCTGAAGCGGCATTCAAAATTGCCTCAAACGATGCAAGAAAGAATAAAAAAGCAATATTTTCTTGTGGCCCAAAGAGACGGGAGTCTTGGGAACAGCTAGCGTATTATGGCCGGAATGCTATTTGGCGACTTTGGCGTTCGTTAAAAAGTAATTACAGGGTTGTTATAGCAACAAGATTGATGTAAACATCTATTGAGTTGAACTGGAATGTTACCAATTTAAGTACATATTGTTAAAGTTGTATTTATTTTGTTTTGACCTGCGTGGCAACAGTTTGTAGAAAAAGATGGTTTTGTGGAAAAAGGATGGCGTGTAAATAAAAGTTCTTTTTTCGGTTTTCCATTTTATGTGTAGATGTGACTTAATACTCAAGGACTCTGTAAGTTATGATAAACTAAGAAGTTTATACATATTCGCTACTTGACAAAGGAAAGTCTCAAAATCGTGACTGGCCATAATACTCTAGCAGTACCGAGTCTTGGGAACAAATAGGAAGCCTTCGACCCCATCCCGAGACATTGAGAGAGCCAAGCTGTTGGCCGCTTTCGCCTCACCACATGACTTCTTGGGAGTCTACCTCCACCGACTTGGCCTGCTGCTGATGAAACTTGCCCGCTCTGCGGCCATGTTAGGATGGATGGTGACCACTAGGGTGCCTGGATAATAGTAAGTACTATACAGAGTGGCGACACCGAGCTTCCCTGCCGATTGCACGCAGGCAAGCATCTGTAATCTCATTGGCCGATCGGCTGTGCTCCATTTCCGTTTTCCACTTTTTCGACAACTGTATTTTTTCTCCATAGCGCGTTGGTTGAAATTATGAGTGTTCTATGTTAATCTGCTTCATCTGCAAAATTTTAGGTATGTTTAACTTTTATATTGTATATCTATAATAATAAAAGAAAGAGTGTGTCTGTCTTCGGATCGTAAAAGACCTACTTATACTGCCCACAGGAATTCGAAATTTTAAAGATAGATTCCATTTAATACTAACGTGTGCACTGATGCTTATTTTTTCATATTTGTTTCATTTTAGAGAAAATTCGAATTTTCTGAAAAAAATACACCACTTTCGCTCAAATCCGGTCATTTTTTTCTCTTTCCTGATGCCACGGCTGAAAAAATTAAATAAAACTTTTAACGAAAACATTTAAAATTCAAAATGTTTATTTTATTCTTTTGCCATTACTTTCAGAAACTAAATTCATTATTTGAAAAATAATTGACACGTTTCAAGTGACGTAATTCCGCCAGTCTTCATTCCCGGATTTTATTGTGGGTTTATTTGATGATTTTTCATTGATTTTTCTGTTGACTGCATGTATGCATATTTAAGCAATAAATGTATAGTTAAGCTATTACTGAACTATGATGGTTAATAAAGACCATCGCACTAGAGCTATTAGTGTGTTATGTCTTTATTTTTTTGCCAAATACGTTGCCAAACTCGCCAAATTATTAACTAAAATTCGCCAAATAGGCAATTTCTTTTATAAATAATTTATAGGCTGGTCGGTTGTTCGAAGGTCATTGTGTTTGAGCTGTATAAGGGGTGTGGGTAGCTATATCTATTTTCTCGCCAAATTATTTCCCAAAACGCGCCAATTGAGCTAAAAGGTTTTATGTATTTATGAGGGATTTTTTGATGGCATTTATGAGTGCATTTTACAGCGTATTTTTCATTTTTGAATTTTAAGGCAATGAAACGGGATTTTATAATTTATAACGAGCGGAAACTATAATAAGTTTATGATCCTATAACAGGTTATATGGTAAACATATTTGGAACGATCTGATATTTTTTTTAATCCGTGCGAAGAACGGGTATAAATTTGCTAGTTATGAATAAGGAATTGTCTGAGCTACATTTTGCATTAAGTATTTTTTTGTATTTAGCAAGTTTTAAGGTGTGTATTTTTTGTTTTTTTAGAATTTTTCCAACTTGCATTGTATATTTTATCAAGTTTTCGTTAATAATAATCCTAATAATTGTAATTTTAAGTACAGTTTATTATAGTATTATATTCAATGAATGACTATGAATTCGTAAAAGCTAAAAATAGTTGTTATTTTAAGTGAAATAGGCAATTTTTGGAATTTGCGTGCAGACGATATTTGGCCACGTTTTGGCGCGAGTTGGCTCCAAGTGTTGGCGCTCTTCTGAAAGGTAAACAAATGAAAGTCTGTTACGGCATTGAGTGTTATTCCGGAATGTACTATTTTTTTGTATTTTAAAACTTTTTAACGCACATTTTATTGTAAGTAAAGGTTGACAGAAAAGTTAAGGTTGTACCTAAAATCTATTTTGTGATTTTAAGTGTTTACATTACATAATTTATTAGAACTATATGTTATTCTAACTACTTAAATAAATAGAAGCAGTTGTGACGGACCTGCCTGGTTGAAGGGCCGGATTTCTAAATAGGCTAAGTGGGCTGTAGCCTAGAGCGGCGAATTTTCGGGGGCGGCAATTTGGTATTAGTACATTCATAAACCTGTCACAAATTCCCTTTCTTTTCAAACGATTTAAAAGAATTTTGAAGATGGAACATTATTTTAAAAAAGATCTTATGATGACAAAGTCAAATCTTTTGTTTTTTAAATCAAACATGTGGGCTCTACAAGTATCTTAACCGATTAAAATAAATATTTTTTGTTATTTTCAATAAATTTATTATTCATGAATAGCAATGTTGGAGTATTTTTATGGTTATTATAATGTAACTTTTTTTTAATTATTAAAGATACTTTAAATGTTTAATAATTATATCCATGTGTCTTTTTTCACTTTAAGATACAACATAAAAAGTAACATGTAATACGATTTTTTTAAAGGTGAGTTTATTATTAAGTGCTTCATAGCCATTACAGTAGCCTTATTAATTTTAAAATCATAAGTTTGGATATAGTATATTGTTCTAAAGTAATTTAAAATGCACTTGACTTCATAATGAAATTCACAAATATATAAGGAAGTCCTAAAAAATAAATTATTTAGCCTAGAATGAATACCTATTTTTCAACTTCATAAATTCCATGCAAAACCTTTTAAAATTGAATGAATTATTTACTTCATAGCGATTATTCTTCTCAATACAGTTTTTAAATATATTAAAATAAACCTTTTAATACTATCCTATTTGTTTAGATGTAGGCGTTTTTTCATTCTTAAAATCTGATTATATCATACACAAAAATCGTATATGGATTTAAAGTTAGTTTTAAAAAAAGAAATGTATAAATACAAATTATTGAAAATCCAAAGTTTTTCAAAACTGGTTTTGTTAAAAACAAGAGAGAAAAAATCAATGTTATACACAACAAAAATTTTCTAAAACAAAAAAAACCAAAGCTCTAAGCTTTTTCTTGTAGGTTGAATATCGAGTACTATCCAAAATAATTCGATACAAATTTCCCCGTCAGGATCCCGAGCGAAATAACTTCAGTTTCGGTTTAGCTTTGGCGCCGTTAAAAGCGATAACGATTCTAGGTTGGCACGAACACGGGCAAGAGCGGTGGAGAGCCGGTTGCCCAGTCACTCCTCAGTTGTCGCCACTCTTATATACTTGTACGAGAGTACACTGTTCGTTCTTTTATTTAGGCTCTCTGTGACTCACATAATGCATTGCAATGAACTTGCACAGCATCCGACTGATGACTGTTTGGACAGTCGTTATTTGGTGGCTTGGCATCAAATGGTCGAGAGGCCAAGAATGGGCGTTGGATAAATTAGTATAGTAAGTACATTGTCAAGCTTGAAAAGTCCTTGACTATAACATATTTACCAGTTCTCACAGTTAAAATTCGTATAAATTATAACTGGTTTCAGGGATCAACTAATGCATGGGCCTCGCCGATTGTTACAAAATTGTACCATGGGCTGCCAATGTTACTTTAGGGAAAAACAACTAACGCACAAATATTAAATTTTTAAAAAAAGTTGGTTAAATTTATTATTTTGGTTGTTTCGCATGAGATTACTGTTACTTTGAATATGATACTTTCCATCGGCGATGAGAAAAAATAATCGGCCCATCTGCCGATTTATTTTTAAACAATCGGCATGGGACAAAAAGCGCCATTGGTCAATCCCTAATGGTTTTAATTTACTTTGAACAAATATTTGATAATAATTTGCACTGATTGTCAAAATTGTATTATTTTTTGAGACATATATATATACATTTTTTTCATGTAATGTTTTTTCGTATATTCCTCAAAACCCTTTCCATAAAAATTCAAACAAAACATTATCAAATAAAGATTTGTTGAATAATTTAATCATATGTTGATGTTAACTTTGCATTTTTCTTTTTATTATTCTTTATAATAATAACTAGTTTTTAATTTATTTTGACTAAATATTTGAAAATTTAAATTGCATTTCTCTGTGTCGTAATTTGGACGACACTGCATTAAATGCCATCCTGAAGCTTAAAACTTTACGGGTATTTTTAAAACTACTATTCTGTCAGTATAATCTGTTTCTAGATGCTAAGACCTATCTTATGAGGTTATGACAATCTCATTTTTAGTCAATATTTAAAAATTCCGAAGCAAAAATTTGGTTTTTCAAGGCCCCCTCCCCCCCCCCCCCCCCCCCCTCTTGGGGAATAAAATGGGCAAAACTTAGTTTCACCCCTCTGGGCATATTTATTCCTTTTAAGCTTCTGTTTTTTTGAACTTTACATCTTTACCAAGGCTAGCATCTACGCTAATCACGCCCCAGCATCGTTCAGTGGGTTTTTCAATTTCATATATGAAGTAAATTTCCAAATATATCGCCGTCCCGAATTATCCATGTATCACAAATTGTTTACAAAACCCACCAAAATTCGGTTTCTGGCTAACAATTGAGACATGGACATGAAATGAAATTTATTTTTAATGTAATTTTACTACGACAGACCTTAATTGGCAAAAGATATTGTGATACCAATTTCTAATCTATTATAGTTTTACTCATAAAAAAAAATTATAAATTAATTTTTATAACTAAAGCTGTATTTGATTGGAAATCCTCTTAAAAATTTCCCATTCTGTGTGTTTTGTAGTAAATTTAAATTGGAAAATAAATTTCTTTCATGTTCAAGTCTCAATTGTCTGCAAAAACTGATTTTGCAGTTTTTAAAAACAATTGGTGGTGTTGGATAGTTCTAGACATCAGAAGTGTCTGAAAAAAAGCTCCATGTCAGTCCCCGACAAGTGTCTGAAACGTAGCTATTTTAAGACAGGGGTTCCCAACCGGTGGTACGCGTACCACCAGTGGAACGCGGGAAAATTTCAGGTGGTAGCGTGAGTGATGTGACCAACATGATGCTACTATTTTCGTTTTTCATTTGTACGAGTCATTTGTTACTTGTGTGATAGAAGAGGACTTAAAGTAAATATAAGTTTCATTACTTCTAATGTTGATATGGGAATCACGGGCAAACATCAAGTTTTGCCTCCCCAAAAACTATAAAAGTTTATTTTATAAACTGCAAATTAATACCATTTAAATCTTTTTATATCTCCTTTATTATAAGCATGTTAGAAATAAACAAATATTTAACCATTAAATATGAGTTTTCACAGGATTTTGTCAGATACCTGAATTGATTTAATAAATTGTTTTGTAAATAGTGTTGTTTATAAAACTTACAATGCTCATATATTCTTTATTTAACCATTTGGCTATTGAAAATACCTTTGAGTGAACAAAAAGGGTCAGGATATGCTGTTTTTTGTAACTAGTTTTGGTACTTTAGGCCATTAAGGTTACTATTTGGGCTTAAAAATGCTCCTTATAATTTTAAGTAGACTGATGGCTAGTTTTTCGAGACTGTGAAGAATGTGCAGTACCATATTAAGACGGATGTAGAAAAACTTTTCTAATTCTCGTGAAAAAGAAGCATTTAGAAAAAAAATTTATAATGATGAAAACTTTCAAATTCACATAAAGCTTGCAAAGTGTTAGTGTGGCCTGAGAACAAGTCAAGTACTTTGGCACATCGTAGGACAAGACCAAAGAAATCCCGCTGAACTTTAATGTTAAAGCCGTCAAAGAATTTTTAAGGCCTCATCAGATCGGATCATTTTTAGGACTTGTTGGTTATTGGCCATTGATCTTTTTAAAAAAGAGCAAGTCAAAACATTAGTGAATTAGAGCTCTACTTGTGCAAAAGCCTTTGAAGAAACAAAAAAAAGACTTTCCAAAAAAAAAAAAAAAAAGCATTACGCCAGCCCTGATTTAACGACCCCATTCATACTTCATTTTGAAGCGTCAAACCTTGGAATCGGTGAAATGTAGTCCCAAATAAATCAAGATCATAAAAGGGACATCCAATAATGTACCTCTTTTGGGAAATTCAACCTGGTTGAACAAAATTTACCGTACTACAGAAGAATAATGTGCTGCCATCGTGTACGCAACACAAAATTAAATTGCTATATTGATAGACATAAAAAATTATTATACAGACAAATCACAACCCTTTGTGATCAGTCTGTACAATAAATAAAAAAATCAGGAACTAATCCGCGACCTAGGAGGATAGTCCGCGACTTATGGGATGGGCCCTCACTTTACAACCTTTCAATTATAAGGTTGTCACTGCAGGGGGCGTCTCATCAAAATACCTGATACCCTTAGCAGAAATCCATAAGTAGTAATGCCTGTTAACCTTTAAATAGCCCATGTGTACACGTTGCCTGGTAAAACACAATGATATTCTGATGTCATACCCTAACATTGTAAAATATATTAATTCTAATTTATAACCCTGGTGAAAAAATATATTTTTAGAGCTTGCTATAGAAAACAGTTGCACACTGATCCAAAACCACGAGGAACCGCCTATGCAGCAAGTCTAATCGGCAAATGGTTGGCCAATCATCGATTTCGTCGGCAAATGATTGGAAGTTTTTTTTACGGGATCGGGAAGACGTCGTGCCAACTTCTCACTCCGACTTCTACAAAATCGGTCGATTTGTGAGATCGAATAGTGATGGGGCTGAAGTTGTCTGCCAATGAGTCGATTTGTTGGATTTTAAGCGTCGGTTTACGAGGTCGGACCAACCTCGTCAGGCGATCAATTAAAAGTGTTCGTTTATAGAGATTGGGTCGATTGTCGGTGCGATCTTTCAATTCGATCATGAAGATAATAATTTTAAATTTTATAGATTAATGTAACCAAACCAAAAAAAATCTAGTGACAAACCTTGTGATCAGTAAAATAAAAAATTCCATTTATTTAAACTCAATAAGCTAAAAGGTTTCTGAAATGTAGAGTGGAATACATTTATCAAGAATATATAATCTTGATATTTTCAAAATCTATAAAGCTTTTGTCGAATCCATTAACTTTTAATCGCGAACTTTATACATAAAAACATTGAAATAGCAGAGTTTCTTTAAGTTGCGTTGTGTGACCGCTCAGGTGTTGACTTCGTCACTTGACCAGGGTTCTAACTTACGAAGCGAAATTGTCTGTGTTAAAGCTCCTTATAAGGATGACTAGAAATAGACACCCGGAAACGATGAATTACCCGCAGACTTTCTACTACTTGAGTGTGAGGAACCGGCGGTCAAGCAACTATGGTAAGAATATTTAATAATATTCCCTTTTTTTTTAAGTGTTTTGGTCTGTCGCTTAAAATTCTACTAATACGATTTGTTTAGCTTAATTTTCGCGAACTATTACTAACAGAAAGGGTGGAAGATTTAGTATCAGACTATTTTTATTTAGGCTGCTGACCTTATCAGACGATTTTTTTGTAAAAATTCAAGGGTTATTCATTTATGTCTCTCCTGCACGGGCTTTTATAAAGCGCGTTAAGTGCTGATGTAAACCACTGAAGAGTTTAGCCTTTTGACTTCTAAAATAGTTGATGATTTGCATGTTATATATGATAAAACTTAATATTCGCTTAGAAAACTTTATTTTTATATTGTACTGAGTTTAACACGAATTAAACTTATATTCGCAGCCAAATGTAAATTGAAAACCCAAAAAAAGTACACTTAACCATTTATTGTAATTTTACTAATAATTAAAATAAGTATTTTAATATTAGGGTGAATATGACATGCACGATCTTCACTAAAAATTTAGATTTTTTTTATTACTCCTCCTCGGCGCAAACAGCCCATTAACTGGGCCAAGGCCGGCCGTGCATATTTTAGCTTTCGTGACCTAGGACTCTGGGGTGCTAGGCATATGTCCCGGTAAGGTGGTCAGCCTCACGCGGAACCCCCAGTTTGGTAAGTTCCCAAGCATACTTGGTACCCATTTTATCGACCCACTCAATAGATGATATCCTAACACCATGCAGAAAGAGGGCACCGCAGTCCTATATATATATTTATTGGATCAAATTTAGTAATTAACAACTATTCTATTTAATATACAAAATTTTTTAACATAATTTTTAAAAAATTGATACAAACATAAATATTTGCTAATTAACTAAAACAGGCATATAATCGTGTAATGTATTGTGGTTTTTTTTGTAGAAGTATGCATAAAAAAGTGCAGAAAAAATTTTACATCTATTGTTTAGTTGGCTTAAACCATCCAAGCCAAATAAAATTTATTACGAGTGGAATTAGAAGCAGCAAATATTATGAAAAGTGACGGTAACGGGAGAGTTTGCTGCAAATGGCATTTTCGTTTCAAATTTTGACGTACAATTACAAACGTTATAAAAATTTTACATGGTAAAAAATTAGTAAAATAATTTAACTCATTGTGATTTTTGTATATTATATTTTTGTTTCGTTTCCGCCACAATCGATTCTTGACATGGATTGAGGATAAAAATTAATAACGACTTAAATTCCTTCTACAAAATTTTAACATTGATGAGTAGCTGAGTATACAATTTCGACTAAAAAAAAATATTACCGAAAAATATAAATGTCTGCTTGAAAATTTAAGGATTAGTTTTATTTGTACTGAAGCTCTTAATTTTTTTAGGTATTTATATTTTGACTTTACTTTAAAAGGTATATGGGTTGATTTCAGTCAACAAAGTTAAAAAAGATAAATAATTATAAGCAACGGCATTAAAACCAAATGTAATAATTTTTAGTTTCTAATTCAATCTTTAAAGTATAAAAAAGTAGTAGATTAATATTTAAAACAAAATTAGTAGTAGTTTTTAGAAAAGATATTTCGTTATTCTTCCTAAAAGAAAAAACACATAGCTAGATTATGTTTTATGGTAAATGGTCTAAAAGCAACCTAGCACGAAGTGTGGTCCATTTCAGCTTGTGACATTTCGACACTGGAACCATTTAAAAGAAAGGCTGGGGACAGATAAAAAACCAACCTTCGTTTTCTACAATTCGCACTCAAAGGGGTGAATCTCTTTGAAAGAAGTTGGAATTAGGGTAGGGCAAAAGCTTTAGGAACGTTATCTGTGTTCCGCCACTCGGTCGGTTGGAATATTTATATGTTTTTTTTTTAAATATGATGCGTTACAGAAAACCCCTGCATACATTCAAGAAGTATAGGTGGGGTTTGAATGGCCAGCATGTCATTATCATGAACGGGATCAGATGATATAGTTTCTGGTAAAGACGGTTGTTAGTTTGATTAACTATCATTAATGATATCAAGTCAATTACAGGTAGCTATCAAAAAAATAATAGGCAAACTTAAATGATCAGGCCAATATAAAAAAACGTTTTTATACCATTTCGGAAAACTTATTCGCATTTTAAATATATTGCAACACAATATATATAAATACTTTTTTTGTAAATATGTGTTTCCATCCTTAACAAAAAACTAAAGAATAATATCGGGAAAGAGGAAGTTATAAATCTCGCTCTGAAAACAATTGACCCAAAAAATCGTTATGTTTAATTGTTACAATAGAAAAGCAAATATCGCGTTGCATATGAAGATATCAAACTGGGCGCTTTTTTAATTATTTTCGTTGTTATTTATTTTATACAGAGTTTGAATCTGATGGCTGCAAGATAGCCGATGAAAAAATATGAAGGTCACAAGCGTGTTTAGGAAGTTAGTCAGAAACATCATTTCCATACATCCCGATATGATACATTGACAAGATTTCATGTCCAGTTTGTTCTACTCCCTTTTCCAGCTTTTGATGGTTGTAAGGAATGCTTTACTGTCAGTTAAAGTCAAGAAACAGCTTTTATCTTAGTGCATGTAGTGAAAAAAAACATTTCTTTTCTAATAAGCTTGTAGTGAAAAATGGAACAATGATACAGATTCTACATTTTGCATTTCAGATTTTCTTCAAAGGTTGTTCCACTTTTGAAATGTCAAAGGTTTATAACTAAGTATTTGTTTGCTTTTTTTTAAGTTAAATTTTCAAAATACATTTTTTGCATTTTTTATATTGTTGACATTAGTCTTATATTGTATGTAAAAATATTTACTTATAACTTGGTGCACAACAGCTTTAAAACCAGATATAACTTTGTTCAAAATATGTTTATCAATTCAACAATCATTCTTCTATACTAGTGTGGAATCAGCTTGCAGTAAAAATTTAAAATTTATTGGTTTATATATTTCTGTATAATACTTTTTTTCCGAAATAATTTGGATATTTATTTTTAGTTGGGCTAGCAAAACCTATAAGTAAAAATTTTGTGCACTACAAAAATTATATATTTTTTCTGATACTTTATGTAGTTTTCATTACATTTCGAGTTGATATTTACTATATTAAATGTGATTGATTACTAATTTAATTCTTTCATTGAATAAATTTAATCAATACAGAGTTGGACAGGGGAAATATTGATTTTTGTATCGAAAATTCAATCAATTTTATACAATTTTTGGGTTTTAATAGCTTTTAAGAATATGCACTCATTCTTTTTTTAATTCTTGATTACATTATATAATACTAGCTAACCCGACATACGTTGTCTTGTCTTTACTTTGAAAATTGAATTCTAATTGAAGGTTGATCGAAAAATCCATCGATCCTTGGCAAATGCAGCCAAAAATGTCTAAAGAATAATACCCCATGTGGTGGGAGTGCACGTTAAATATTTTTCAAAGTCCCGACGCTGCGTACAATGTAAAAGTTGCATTGGGTGCCTAATCAGGTGTTGGCTCGTCACATGACTGTGGTTCTAAATAAAGACGCCCGTGGCCAATATCCCTCTTGTATAGCTCTAGTGCGACGATAATTCAAACTAACCCTAACCCATACAACTGGATGGGAATAGCTACCCTACGCTAAATTTTTAACTTCGCCAAAAGCCGCCAATGCCAACATTCAATTGGCCATATCATAGCTGTACCAAATTGACAGTTTCATAAACATAAAGTTTTTACGCTATACGTAGAGGGAAATAACATTTTTTAGAAGTAATCATCAGATCTAGAATGGTAATCGCCTAAATTTTTAGCAATATCTTCACTTCTTACCATTTATAAACATCAATTAAAATAAATTCGGAGCATAAAAAGAAAACCAAAAGATTTCAATTCAATAAATAAAATAAAGATATTCAAATAAAAAATCCTACAAATAAACTCACGTGCTCTGACGTGCTTATACACTCTTAAAACAAACGAGCGATTTTAACTCAGTCTGAGTTAATTTTCACTCCTTTCCAGTGTCGAAAATGCACTTCTCCTATAGGAGTGAATTTCACTCGTTTTGCGGAGTTGTTTTTTCGCTCCTTTCTGATAAGCCATTTTCACTCCTTTCTGAGCGGTCATTTTCGCTCCTTTTTGGATTACTTTCAGATGCCAGCCGAGTGTCTTTTCACTCCTTTTTAACGAGTTTTTTTCATTCCTTTTTAGATTAAAACTAATATGAGTGACTTCCTACTTCTTATTTTAAGAACTTAATTGCTTTTTTCAGCCATATTTATTTACATATTAACTATAAAGAGTAATTTCCTTCTTATTTAGAGAATTAATTTTTATTGATACTTTTTAACCATATTTAACAGATAATTTAATAACCAATATTTTTTTTAATTATAAATTTTCCACTGTTTATCAAATTGATTTTAATATATTTTCCAGTTTTATGTGTTTTTTTACGTTACGCATTGTACTTAATAAACATTATATACTGAATTTTGTAGTTTAGAAAATGCAATAATTGATTTTATGTACACAAATTCATTTAAACGTAGGTAAAACATATAGATTACTTGATAGATAAATGTTTATGAAATTTAATTTTTTAAGAATTTTTTTTCTAAAGCACCTTTTTTTTTTTAAAAAAAAAGACTGTTTTGTGTTACTTTCTCTAAAGAGTCGAGTTAAAAAGATGTTTTATAATTTTAAGAACATATATTTTGAAAACTGAAAAGTAAGGTGGCAAAAAAATCAATATATTTTAATTCTATGTTAGACTTGTTTTACAATATTGATTGAATATCTACAGAGTTTCAAAAATATCTTTATTTACAACAATAAATAGAAGAAAAGCTAGCAGTTCTATATTAATAAAATCAGAGGACAATGTTTAATTTTTACCAAAAAACATAAAATGTTTATTTCAGGCTTATAGCTAAAAAAAATAATATATTTTGGATTTAACAGATTCTTTAAAAAAAAAAGAATTTATGAAATTATAAAAAAAAAACTAAATTTTCAAATTCACTCATCCAAGTCCAATGAGGGTATACACCCACCACGAAGCAAGAAAACACAAAGCAATATTTTAAACAAAATCACAACAAATTTCTGCACAAATTTCAGAGACGGCACAACATCAGATAGACGGAACACACGTTGGGATGGAGGAGCCACAACATAATCCTAGGGAAGGCAGGCCTGATCTCGCAGGGAGGACCTCCGGCAGCACTTCAGAAGATGAGAAGGGACGTCGGGGAAGGGGGGGGGGGGCAGGGACCAGGGAGGACCACTGGTAACTCCAGGAGAGGGGGGGGGACCCGGTGGAATATGGCAGCCCCATTCACCTTGGGCAATCCAGAGCAGGGGACCTTTCAGCAGGGACAGGCAGCTCACAAACCTAGGAATGGATTGCACAAAAACAAATCTTGGATTATTCTGAAAAAATTTTTCTATTGCTGTTTTTATTTTGTTTTTTCAATGACTTTTTAAAAAAAGGGTTTAAATTAACTATTCAAAATTTTAATTTGAATGAAAATCCCTTGGGGCAACCGCACGTTAGTATGCAAAGGCCTGCCCGCCCCCCATTTTAGCTAACGTGACCAAGGGGTTAAAAAAATAAAAAATTAAATTATTTTTGTCATAATGTTTTTATATATAGTTGGAACTAATAAAACATTAAAAATTTTAATGATTATGCAAAATTTAGTACTTTTATTGCAAGGGTTTTAAAACTTCTCATTTTTGCATTTTCGTGATATGCATATTTACACCCCCACTGATTTTACCACAAACCAATACAATACATCCTGCCTACTCATTAAGTTTCAAACAATTTTTTAAAAAAGGGTAAACTATTATCAAAATTTAAATATAAAAAAAACTTTACTTAAAAAAATTTCAAATGAGTGCATCAGAGGGAGAACACGGGTACCAAACTTTTGACTGCCAGAAACCTACGGGAAAAATTTTTACCCTTTAAACAATTATTAAAAGGAAAAATACATTGATTAAAACAAAGTTTAAACCCAATATCATAAAAGAGTTTTAAAATTATATTAAAGTCTATTTGCCTTTTTTTGTTTTTTTGAATGGGTGGAATGTAGATCCAAAGTAAAGATCGGGGCAACCTTAAGCATTCAGAAATTGTGTAGAGCATACAATACAGTTTTGGGCTGACTTACAATGTCTACCGATATGAAGCTGGAAAATTGAAAAACCCTAAAAGTTGTTTTATCCCCAAACCGGGAAAATTTTTGACTTTTACTATTCCCCCAAGCGTTTCAGATGCAATTCGTTCCAAAAGATCACTTAAAAAAAAAAAAAATACCTTTCTCTTATTTCTGAACCCAGAAACTGCAACAATCTGCTAGCATTAGCTAAGCCCCAAAGTTTTTAGGAAAGTGAAGGGGAAAAAATAAATATGAATAAATGAGGTAAAAAAATTCAAAAAAACAGTTTTCAAAAACCCTAGAAACTATCATTTTTACATTTGGAATTAGATATGCAATTTAAAGGGTTGTTGCATATTTTCTGCGGTTTAAATATTTAAAATAAACATTCCCCCCCCCCCAATTTTGGGCCAAAATTGAACGAAATTCCCCAACCACAAATAGAATGAAAGAAATTTCAATTTATCGTTCGGTTCACATTAATGGGTTTTCCCTTTGCAATTGGTGTAGTTAACACAGCCGCAATATGTCTAAATATCATACAACATTTATAGGACCCTTTTAATATTAATTAATTTTGGCATAAAATAATTTAAAAGTTTTTTTCCATCCCCATCAGGGGAACCTCTCCTTTCTCGTACATATTCCATTCTGATAAAAATTAAATGCAAAAAAACCTGAAAGTAATAAACGGGCATAAAAATTAGAAAGTTTTAAGATAAATTGAATATTTTAAAAACAGATTAATGCATTAATCTATTTAATTTTTGGATTTAATTAATTTTGGGAATTTTTGGGTCGCAAAGAGTAATGAGGGCTATTGCCAACGGGGTCTTTAATTAGAACTACAGTCAGGTGACAAAGCGCGACACCGAAGTAGGCACCAACGCAACCGTTAATGGCGACATCGTACAAACCCTTTCGGGACTTAGGAGGGTATTTAAAGTGCACCTTTTCTTTCGGGGTTTACTATTCTTCAGACATTTTTGGCTGCTTTTGGCTGCTTCTATTTTCTTTCTTTTCGTTTTTTTCGGGAAAACGTTTAGGCTGCCCAACTGTTATTTTAAAATTCCCCCTTAGAACAGGGATCCAGGGCCCGTATTTTTAATAACTTCTTCAAAGTCGATTAAAAAATGACAAATCAACAGTTTTTAAAAAATAAATATTTTTACTGCCATTTTAGAAAAAAAAAATGATTCAGGATGAATTCTACACCACAAAAACAGACTGAAAAAAAATTCAACTAAAGTATAAAAATGTTTTTTTCCCCACATGCTTTTCGTAAGTGATTCAAGTAGCAGGATCTTCTGTTTTTTAGGGTTGGGGAGCCCATAGCAGTTTTTCCGTGTTCGTCTTTCACACTGAATGTCCCAGGTAACAAGCATCGCCGAAATAACAACCGACTTAAAAAGTTCACCCCAAAAACAAAATGTCCACCGAATTTAAAACCTGTTTTAAGGGATGCCATGTTAAATATTCTTCCCCAATCAAATCTCATTTGGATGTTGCCCTTAAAAATTATGGGTTGGGGTGCCTAGTAAGGGGTTTGCTCTTATTTGACTGTGGTTTTAAATTATTTAGCCTGTTTGCCAGAGCCCTCATGTTAAACTTGTGTGGGGGCAATAGCTCACATTAACCCCAACCCTTTTGCTCATTTGGGACTTTTGGGTTTAAAAATTTTAAACAAACCCCTTTTGAAAAAAAGGGGGTGTAACGCAGCCCAAAAGTGCGGGAAAGGTTCCTAAAAATAGGGTAGAAGCATATTTAAAAAACTTTTAGTTAATTCTAGTTTTTGGTATTCGGCGACTTAAATTTTTTTCCGCCAAACTGGGTTTTTTGGGAAAAAAAATCGCGTAGCGACGCGTTTTTAGGGCGATGCTACTCGGAAACCGCGAATCAAAAAAAAATGTTTCAGATTAGAATTATTTATCGCCTTTTTTTGTCGCCAAAGTTCCGAAAAAGTCGCCCCTATACCCGAAACTAGGATTTAACCCACATTTTTTTACTGTAACTTTTAAAAACCTTTACAACGGACCTTTTTATTTCTTCCAACGGGACTCCTAACACTTCTCAACTCCAATACAAATTTAAATTTAGGTTTTTTGGGTTTTTCAGTGTTTCAAAAGTGTTTAATGAATTTGCATGTACTTTTTCATAATGGGCAAGGCCTTTAGGGGTTTTTTTTCAGGGGAAAACAAAGACTTTTTGTCTGGACTTCCTTATATCAGTTACTTCTACAATTCAAATAAATAATTCATAATAAATGTTAGAGTAGCATGTCAAATATTTAGTTTTAACAAAAAAGAGAAGTAGTTTTTAGCTAAAACATTTAAAAAAAAAACTGAAATTATAATATATGAATAAAACTTTTTTTGCACAACATAGCATTATTAAAAGCTAATATCATAAACTGTTTCATTTTTTTTAAGAAATCCCGTTTAATTTAAATTTGAAAGGAAGATTGTGTGTTGTTTTGTTCCTGATTTTACTACATAAAACAATAATTTAAGCTTACGGCAGGGGACTACTGCATGCTGGGTTATTTTAAACCCATAACGTTACTACATTAATGTTTCATATAATATTGTTAAAAATGTTGTTTAAACATACCTAAAGCTTGAAAAATTATGCACACTATCATAATATATGTATTCAATACTAAACGAAAATTAGAATTTGCTAGTCGGGTTTCAATAAAACATGAATATAGAATTTTTAAAGAAATACAAGTGTTGTTTCATTATTTATCTTCTTTTGATTTTTCGAAAATTCCTCACTGCGGCCAAAAAAAAAACATAAAATATTTGGCATTTAAAAAATCAAGAAAAAAAAAAATAAAACAATTTTAAAAAAAAAATAAACAAGATGGCGCGGACGATTCTTCAAAGAACCCTACCGGCTCGCATCACGTGACCAAATTGGACCAATGGCAAGGTTTTAAAATCGCTCTTTCAAACGACGAAATGAAATTCACTACGAAAGAGATTGAATTGTATTTCACTCGTTTGAAGAGTGATTCAAAAATTCCTCTTTTTCCACCAAGTGTTCTTTTTTGGGCGAAAAAACACTCAGAAGGATTGATTGTTGTTGAAATATATTTCGCTCTTTGTTTGAGTGAAAATTCACTCTTTTGTTTTAAGAGTGTACGAGGGCTGTTTTTTTTTTCAACCTCCGATGGGCTGTAACAAAAAGACGGGTCAAGATACGAAAATATTTTAATTAATTTTTTTTCAAAAGTAAAATACAATACTGTTTATTTCTCCATATAATCACCTTGACGATTAAAGCATTTGTCATATCTGTAAACAAGCTTTGAAATACCTTCTTCATAAAATGTAGCCGCCAATGATTTGAAGGGAGTTGTGACGGTTTCTTTGAGCTCCACGTCGACTTGGAAGCGCTACAATCCAAGCCACTACGCTTAAAAATAATTCACTTATGGTAAACCTTCGAGTTTCCCTAAACACTTGGTCAACTCGCTGAACAATACTGATGTTCATGAAGAAGGGGACCAAGGAAGCAAGTCTGTCGCTACAGACGGTATTGTTCAGCGAGTTGACCAAGTGTTTAGGGAAACTCAAAGGTTCACCATAAGTGATTTATGGACTAAGCAGTGGCTTGGAGGACAGAAAAAAATTGACGTAAAGCTTCCAAATTTACAAACCGTCACAACTCCTCCCTCCCAATCATTGGCGGCTACATTTTATGAAGAGGGTATTTCAAAGCTTGTTTACAAGTCTAACAAATGCCTTAATCGCCAAGATGATTATGTGGAGAAATAAGCAGTATTGTACATTATTTTAGGTAAAAAAAATCTTTTTTGTATTTTGAGCCGTCTTTTTGTTACAGCACATCGGAGGTTGAAAAAAAAAAACAGCCCTTGTACTTAATTAATTTTCGTCCGCGTTGAACGTGCTGAAGAAAAAATACGTGTTGGTAAATTAAAATAAAAAGTATAAATTCTAATCTTACAATGCTATTCCTGTGGCGAAATCGGCTCACGTTTTGCACTCATACACCCGTTCGGGTTCGAATTTCGAATAACTATATATATATATATATATATATATATATATATATATATATATATATATATATATATATATATATATATATATATATATATATATATATATATATATATATATATATGATGAGAGAGAGATATGAAAACATATCATTCATTTTTTTGTTAATATTAAATTATATAAATATTTTTTTAAATATATTACTTTGCTCTGAATAGAAGTTACCGGGATATTTGCAAGAAAACAAATTTTTTGTTTGTGAAAACGGTACATATTTATAAATATATATATATATTTGAAAAGCGAATGTTATAACCTATAAAAAATATTATTTATAGTTATGATTTCTGATTATAGCAATAATACATTATATATATGAAACTCAATATTCGTTGTGTATTCTATGTCAAATAAATTCTTATGTTTTACAAATGTTCGGCCAACAAAAAAATAATTATAAAACTATATCCTTGCTGCCCTGCGTTATAAATTAATAATATTCTCAGAAATGTCTGTTTAAGTTTCACAAACATAAATCTTGTTCATTTTTAAGGAAATGATCTGAGTAAACCTTCCGTCGATTTGTGGCAAGTTTGTGACACTCGCGTCTAGTTGCGTGGCGAAGAAAAAGACTTTTCAATCATTCCGATGTTTTTTGGACAATTAAACACCAACAAAAGGCAAAAAAGTAACAGTTTCTTACCATGCATGTTTACGATTAGTATGGATTTAAATGGTTTAGTAGTGCAGAGGAAAGGAAAACATTATCAACTGTCATTTTCAAAATGAATACTGAAAATTCATTGCACGTGCGTCTCTGAAAGGGATTGTGAAAGAGCGTAACATTTAGTTCACATATTACCTCATTTCTTCTAAAAACAAAAAAATTGAATAACTTATTGAAAATAAAGTAAATAATAAGTATACGTGGTTCAAGTATGAACACAAACATAACTGAGTTATAAATTATAGTATAATATTATAATAGTAAACGTAATGTGTGTCAGTTATTACTCATTTATTGTCATTTATTTCAACCAAGATTTAAATATCAATATAATATATTTGATGATGCTTCTTTATCGCCAAAACTTTTCACATTTTACAATGTGAATGCGTTGGATTTGCTATTTAAAAGATAATATTTATATTAAAATTATATTTTCCAACAATAAAATCATAGGCTACAATTTACATTCATCAAGAGGACACAATAGTCCATTTTTCCTTTTAAGTTGAGATTTACATAAATATTTTTTAAATAGGTGTAAAATGGTCTGAAACAGCGATTTTATTTAAAAACGATGGAACCTCTCTTCAACTTTGGATTTGTTTTCAGTGATATTTTTTTTTCAATTAGAATTTATCCATTCTTAATAAATTAAGTGACTGAATTTATAAAGCGAAGCATAGTTTCTAAAAATAGTGGTAAACACACAAATTTCATAAGAAAATACAATACTTTTTATTCTATTAACCCTTAATCTACCATCGATACGTATAAGTACTACTCAAAAACCCGCTTCACTCTTCATTGTATAATTTAGAGAAAACGGGAAAAGAAGGAACTTTTTGATTGACATGTTCGGTTTTAGCACATTGAAGTCAATGAGGTTAAAGTAGGTTCTTCCCAAAACTTTCACTTTAGTTATCCTACGCCAACTCGTGATGTCCCGACGTACTTTCAAGTACACGAATTAAAAGGCCGCTGTTTTACTTTTCATTGTTCTGCGTGAGGGGAAATAGATGACTGTGGGCTTTTATTAATGCAGTATGCGGTTTCAACACATTAAAGACTAAAAAGGTTAAACATATTCATTTAACAAATGTCATTGTTAGTCAGTGTCATTTAATAATTATAAATAGAAAGGAGAAAAAAGAATGAAAATAAATTCGGAACATAAAGTGTATTTTATGTCCAATTATGTTTGACCCTTTTTTATTCTAATTAATTGCAATAGCTAACATAAAATATTCAAAGACAAGTAATTGAAATTAAAACTTAATCATAATGGTTAAAAAGGGTGCTTAAAGGGTTAAAAAAATCATTAAATATTTTCAATATTGCATACATAATTCTATTCAATATACTCCATGTATGTTAAAAAAAATCGTTTTTAATAAACATTTATCGGCTTGATAGCATTTTAAGTACGCATATGTCTCGAAATATTATAAACTGAGTAAAGTCCATTCAAAGAATTAAATGTTAGTGGAACATACGTGGGATGTTAAAATAATGGTGTTTTTTATTTTAAAAGTATATTTTTCAATTCTATTTTTTAAACTTTGGGTAAATGTGCCAGAATTTTTTAATTGTATTTTATGACAGCAAATAAATGATACGTTTATTGATTTTGATTTACTGCATCGGATTTCGATAGTAATTTAGTATAATAAAATATTTTATTTAAAAACTTACTTTGATTATTATAAAACTTTGATTATTACATTTTAGAAATAAGAAAACACATTAAAACACACCATTGGAAAATCAAATAATTTTAATATATTTTTCTTTCAGAAGTATAAACTATAGACCAATAGACTTTTTCAAGAAAGATATTTTGGGAAATAAGCGATTCTCCTTAGCCAAACTTGGGTACTGAGGTAGGCACCGTCTTTCCACATTTCCCTTTTGCTTTTGCTTCGACAAGGAGCTCTCCAAAATGGTTCTACAAATGAAAATGGAAAATACGAATAATAATTTATTACTCAATGCCACGCGAGTTAAATTAACTTAACTGCAAATTTTTATATATTTTTTATTTCGTGTAATATTCGAATAATCTCTTTTCAATATACTGTAATTTAATTGACATCCTATACTAATATTCAATTTACATCATACGAATATTCAATTTGAAATATACGATTATTTAATTTGAATGATACGATTATATGCAATCAGAAATGTACGAATATTCAGTAAAAAAGAATTTTGAATTTGAAAGATTGAAATATTCAATTTGCCAGACTCGAATATTCAGTATGCGATATTCGAGAACATGCACATAAAATATTTAATGATTCCACTTAAAATATTTGATTTTGGAAATATTCAAATTTATAATTTAAATTGTTTTAAACTTTATTCTAAATTTTATTTTAAATTTACGATACCTTAGGGACATGTATAGAGTAAACTACCAACGAACACTGAATGTAACACAGTTTGTTTATATTATGACGTCACACACATTGAATAGATATATTTTATAATAACTACTAAAACTGCGCTGCTTTTCACACAGAGTTTGTTTCTTTTTAATTAACCCCATACATTGTTGGGACTTTAGCAATATTATTCACTGCGAATCGTACAAAACTAATAATTATAAAGCAAAAACTAGAAATAATATTAAATGATTCTAGAACTAGAAATTATCTGCTGGCTTGTTTAATAATTTTCTCCATTAACAATTTCGTAAAAAAAAACCTAAGCAATAAAAATTTGTGTACATTTGGTTGTTTTTCAATTTATATACGAGGGCTGTTTTTTTTCAACCTCTGATGGGCAAAAAACAAAATGGGATGTAACAAAAAGACGGGTCAAAATACAAAAAAGATTTTTTTACCAAAAGTAATGTACAATACTGCTTATTTCTCCACATAATCATCTTGGCGATTAAGGCATTTGTTATACCTGTAAACAAGCTTTGAAATACTGTCTTCATAAAATGTAGCCGCCAAAGATTGGGAGGGAGTTGTGACGGTTTCGTTTAAAAAAAGTAAATTTGGAAGCTTTACGTCAATTTTTTTCTGTCCTCCAAGCCACTGCTAGTCCATAATTCACTTGTGGTGAACCTTTGAGTTTCCCTAAACACTTAGTCAACTCGCTGAACAATACCGTCTGTAGCGACAGACTTGCTTCCTTGGTCCCCTTCTTCATGATCATCAGTATTGTTCAGCGAGTAGACCAAGTGTTCGAAGGTTTACCATAAGTGAATCTCGAACTCGAAGGTTTACCATAAGTGAATTATTGATAAGCAAAGTGGCTTGGATAATAGCGCTTCCAAGAAGTGGAGCTCAAAGAAACCGTCACAACTCCCTTCAAATCATTGGCGGCTACATTTTATGATGAGGGCATTTCAAAGCTTGTTTTGCGATATGAGAAATGCTTTAATTCGCAAGGTGATTATATGGAGAAATAAGCAGTATTGTACTTTACTTTTGGTAAAAAAATCTTTTTTGTATCTTGACCCGTCTTTTTGTTACAGCCCATCGGAGGTTGAAAAAAAAACAGCCCTCGTAAATTAGAAGGTTAAGAAATAATAGATGGTATCCCTTTTTCTTAAAAAAAATAATAGAAAATCTAGAATTATTGTTCGAAATTCCAATATTTTATGTGACTGAGATCATAGAATATATTAATTCATATAAATTGAAATATTATAAAACAAGGAATTAAAAATTCCGAGTGATGTCGTTATACTTACAGCTTGTTTTCCACATGCCTCGCATTCTACTATGTCACTTGGATCTTTACTTTCACACCGATTCTATAAAGATTTCAATAAAAATGTATTGAAATAAAATTTTTATACGAAACACACACACAAACACACAATTGCAGAGCTCAGTGGAAAATCGCGCAAAGTAACAAAAAGGTGAAAATGAGAAAATGAGCCTTAAGGGGGGGGGGGGGGTTCGTTTGCACTCAGATAAGTTGAAAACGGAACTTGCAAACTGCAAAAAAAATTACGAATTTCTATGAAAAAGTTTAAGAACAGTGAAAAGTTTTATCGTTAAAGAAGTTAGTAAAATAATCATTAACACAAAAATCTATTTTTTTAAAAAAATGTCACTTGGCTTGTTCTCCCACTAAAATCTTTAATTATGCTTCAAAATAATAGTTAGTGTTACATGTATATTTCTATGATTTTGCTATGTCAGGTCTTTTAATAAACGTTCTTAGAATTAAAAATAAATTTCTATAATTTCGAGGGTAACAAATGCAAAGTTGCAGTTTCGAAGCTTTAAAAGCAAGGAAAATTTCTAAAAGTCACGATTTACTAGCTTTTATCAAAATACGATAAGCAAGGATCTATAAAAATTTCTCAAAATACCAGAAAAAATAATGTAAAATAAATTAAAAAATGTATTTGCAAAATTATACAGTAAAATAAACTAACTCTAGGAATGATGAGCATGCTTTTCAGTGGATGAAATTAGTAAATCTTCAGAAGTGTGTGAAATTTATATTTTATATTAAAAATCATTAAAAAAACGATATTCCGATGTTGTAGTAATTCTCTATGAAAATAGAATACTACATAAGTGTGGAATAATAAATGCAATTATATATAAATTGTTTAAACTAATATTTTTTGTTAATTCATAGTGACAATACATACAGCTCTTTGTATTATTCTATCATTCAAGTCATTTTAAAGAAATTTTTTTTTTTAACCAATACTTACAGACCACCATGTTGCTAATTCTTGCGCGTGTTCGTTGAAAATTTTTTTCTGGAAAAAAAAGGACAAAGCATGATAATAGTAGTATTTTAAATTCTATAAGTAAGTGTAAACTATTGAATAACATTTATCGAAGGGGAAACATCGATTTTGTCTAGACTCTAAAATTTCTAGAAATTATCTCTAGCTATCACTTTGTTTACTTTTATCACAATTACACACACAGTTTTACAGTGCAGGTCTGATATGTTTCTCTCAAACTTTTTAACTGAATTTTGGTTATATTGCTGTAATTTTTGTAGTATTGAAGAAACACATTAAACATAAATAAAGTCTGCATCCATTCATTGAAAAGCAGAAAACCTATGAAACGTTAAAGCCTTAATTTTTCGCTGCACTCAACAAAATTATTAAAAGCTCAAGCAAGAAAATAAAATCAACTTCGTTATTTTTTTAAAGTTATAATTTCTTTATTGTTACTATAAAATTATTGTGAAGCTATAATATATATTAAAAAAAGAATTCTTTGAATATTTGAGGTATGTAAAATGCGTTAAAAATCCCACGTTCCGTTCAGTTGTACCAAGTTTTACCCATACTATAAAGCTGCAATACATGATAATTCTGTGTATTGTCCCATTCTATAGTACAAGAGTTAAAACAATAATTTACTAATGGTCTTTTCTGATTATTTTTCACTTATTAACACTAATAAGTATTTACACTTGAGTTAATTTTTTTTACAAGTTCAATGTACATGGAAAATAAAATTATTGTAGATAACTCTTAGAAAAAAAAGAAAAAAAATACCCCTTCGGCTTCGGTTGTTGTTGCGCATAATTCTCTTACAGTCGTGTTCCAGAATTCATCCTCATTGTTTGGAATTGGAGTTCTGGAAATTTCTAAGAACGTTTCCATTGACATAATTTTAATCTGGGTAAAAAAAATATTTATAAAATAAAATCTAACTTCAGTACAGGTTGAACAAAAATGAACAATGTCATTCACGTGACTGTTCAGGGGCCCTTAGGTTTGCAAAATCAATTCTTTATAACAGATCTGGTCACATTACATAGACCACGGACACGTTTCTTGCGTAGCCGTAGAACAGATTTTGATATTCGAGTGGTGGACATCGATAGCTAGTGATTTTTTTTTTAAATCCATGGCCACCAATCTACTGGTCTGCTGTTTCGTATACAGTTTGTTGTAAAACATACACTTGATATATTCTGAAGTGGGCAGGTAAACTGCAGTAACTTCAAAATTTTCATGGTTTGAAATTTGCCAACAGTTTTCGGCAATTTTCGTTGCAAAGTTTCCATTTTTCAGAAAAGGCAAATTGCAGTAAGAGGAAAAAACCTCAAGATTCGGCAAGAAAAATGCAGTACGTGGAAGTTGGGCGGGTAAAATACAGTGTGTATCATTTCACCTTATCTGATTTAAATGTATTGCTGGAAAACGAAAATCGATACAGACTTCAAATTTGGTACACTATTATTATTAACACTTGGTGTGCTATTATTATTTGTTGTATAAGTAATAAGATAAATTTAATAAGAATATTTTTTTTTCATTTTTAACGTTTCCAAAATGATGGCTAGTTAGTATAAGAAAGAGGAAGTTAAATTGGCAGCAGTATACGCTTCTACTCAATATGTACATCCACAAATCAAACTAACACCAACTACCCACCAAAACATACCTAACTCAAAGTCAAGAATTACCTTAGCTTCAAATTTTAAAGATTTACTAGAGTTTCTGAAAAAAAACGCGTTTGATCAAACATCACCGAAAACATTTTGGCAGTTACTGTAGTTTACCTGAAGAAAGTCGTGCCACGGCACTAATTCAAGGTTTAGAATCACCCAACTTCGAATTTCAATGTTTTACTAGTTTGTGGGAAATCAAAAACGCGTTTCATCAAATATCTCCGAAACACAGTTTTGGCGACTACTGCAGTTTATCTGCTCAAGGCAGTATTATCATGTGACCGCATACATTATATAGAATGGACTGCGCAATCGTAAGCCTAAATTGGTACCGGCATAGTCACGTAACACTTCACCATGTCACTTGATGGGTAGTGTTTCTTTCCGATTAACATACATTTGCTATTTTTGAATCTCCATAAGGTAAAAGCTACCAACTAAACATTCAGAATCAAGCCAATACAATAAAAATTGCTTTCTAGAAGCGTAGGCTATAGTAACAAACGAGTGATAATTTTTCTGTTTGATTTGTACCAAAACCTATATTTTTCATTATGAAAGGCCCTTGCCAGGGCTAATGCAATAGCTTTGAAATCGCAATCTCTGCGAAATATTGTATTTTCATGTAAGCATTTTATCCATATGTATGAAAATCGTCAAACCATAAAAAAAAATTAAATATAAGGGGACATATCATATGATTAGTTAATTGTGATTTTTTTTAAACATCCCAAAATATTCTGAAGATTAAATTCTGAAGACAGAATATTCTGACACTATTTTTTTTAATTTATCCTTTAATTAAGATAATGAAATTTTCTTTCGTTTTTTACTGTAAACACAATACTCATACCTGGTGATAAAAATTCTTACATAGCAAAGCAATCTTTCCTCAGCAGGTGCCTTTGCAAACATTGCATTAGCTCTATGGGACAAGTTAATAACTAAACAAGTGAACATCCCTCTTAAAGACTCCTTTAGGTAGGTATTAGGTTAAGTAAGCTGCTACACCTACCGCTACACAGTGAAACCCCATCTTAGGAATTAAGGCATTGATTTTACTCTACCTTTGGTCCACCCAACTCGTGTACCTCTCTAAGTCGTGTCTCTTTTCCAGTTTCTAACGCTGTAAGAAAAAACGTATTACTTGTAACGTAACTATCTGTATTTGATGTGTACTTTAAAGTTTTATTGTGAATCAATGAAAATAATAATAAAATTTTAATTTTTTAAATGAAATATACTTATAAAATTATTCTACTTAAACCTTTGTAGTTAAAAAGTGTCACATTTATATTGATTTTACGTTTTCTATATATCGATAAAAAAAGACACGCAAAATAAAAGGAAAGAAAGTGCTTCATTTTTGCACAAAAATAATTAACTGTAAAATATAATTTAAGCAGCTAATGAAAATGCAAGCACATATCAACTAATTGACACACTGAGAACATATATGAAAGTTTTAACATAATACATGAAAGTTTTTAAATATAAAGAGGGCAATATTTAAAAAATCATAATATGAACGTAAATCGAGTGTAATTTAAACTTACAAAATAAATTTTCATGCATTTTAAGTTTAAGTAATTTACTTGTCATACCATGTTAGTTTTCACTAAGGAATTACATGAGATTGGAGCTGAAGAAGTTTATTCTCAATCATACATTCAAATCTCAATAAACTATTATTACAAGAACTTTAATTTAAACTAACTAAAATTTAATGCTAATTTATACTTCGGAAATTTACTTTGCATTTTAAACTTCAAAAGAGAAAAATAAATAATTTTAAAAATGCAACACAAGAAATAAAAAAGTAACCGAATTTCTCCTACGAATCAACCTTAAGAAACTTTAACTTACGATATTTGCATCCGTAGTACACGGTACAGTCAAAAATTTCTTCTTCAGACATTTTAATCGACTGTATATCAATCGCCTGTGCTTTCACAGACGCGACCCATATCAAAAGAAGCAGAAGGACTGAAGTGGACAGTTGAAACATGGTTAATATCACTGGATGAACTTAAAATATGAATCCAGCCTATTTTTATAGGGACCTTACGAAAAAAATACACCTTTGTCAAGTAATGTGACAAAGGATTTTATCGTTTTTTTTTAAAAAAAAAATCTTTGAAACAAGTTTAAAAGCTCTAATATAATAGATGTCTTTGTTAGAGCATTAAAATACATACCCACGTTCGATTGCACGGAATAAATACAATTGATATGAAGGGCCAAAGTGGTGCAAGTTAAAGTGTACAAATTAGAAGTATTCTTGAAAATTTATATATCATCATACATGAATAAAGAGACCATTTAACCCGAACTTGCTTTAAATAATTTTTACGTTTTAAATTTCCATGATTATAGAACATATTTTAGAGTTCTCTACCTTGGGCATTCATTGTATTTATTTTTGGGCAACATTTATTTTTTATTAAAAGTTTAAATATCTAAAGTAAAAAAAAAACACGTTCGTAATGTCTTCTTTACACAATAAAGTAACTTTTTTACAGTTTTAGATAGCTACATTATTATATATATATATATATATATATATATATATATATAGTATATTATATATATATATATATATATATATATATATATATATATATATATATATATATATATCATATATTATATATATATATATATATATATATATATATATATTATATATATATATATCAATTGTTGTATTATTCAAAAAATATTATTATTATTATATTGGTACGCTCATGTTTGGGAGAGCTTCTCTGGCCTTGTTATTGAAGTTGGCCGTGCTTGATTTGCAGAAAGTATATAAAGCCTTCAATGTTAACTACGGAAACTGTTTAGATCCAGACGCCATTAGAAGAAAGACCTATTTGAATGCCTTTAATTGAGGTGGAAATAGATTGTGCTTATGGGCACATTGTTACAAAAGCCGCAGTCATCCTAGATTATTTAGATCAAGGAAGATACATTTTAGGAAATCGAACAGCTAAGCTGTTAACCGAAACAAAACAGAACATACATGCTGAAATGCATATACAAGCAATGCCATAGAAACTATCCAAAACCAAGGATTTAGAAACATAGTTGAAAAATACAGAACATATACAAGCTATTCCGAAGAGGACCAGAAGTTTGAAGGTGGATGATAACGTTTTGTCAATAGAATAACTTTCATTTTCAGAATGACCTAAAACCGAATGATCCCGAGACAGTGTCTTGACTATCGCCGGTTGAGAAAGGTAACAAGGAACCAGTATTTTCATAACTCAGAAACACACCCAGTATTTTTCTATACCAAATATCAAAGAACTAATTAAGAAAGTATCATCGGCAAAAAATGCTTATATGAAGAGCTCAAGTGCAAAACAAGTTAAATCACTTTTTAGAAAAAATTGAGTTGGTTAACTTTTCATACAGGTATTGTAAGAAGGGATCCACCATCATTTTGATTTGCACAAAAAAAAGTGACTTTTGACAAAAAGTGAAAACATTTTTTATGCAAATCAAAATGTTGGTGGATCCCTTCCTACAATACCTGTATGAAAAGCTAACAAACACAATTTTTTTCCAAAAAGTGATTTAACTTGTTTTGCACTTGAGTGCTTCCTATACTCTTTAATTAACAATTTGCTATAGGAAAATACTTTGAGTGAACAAGCCCAGGAATATGCTGCCTTTGTAACTAGTTTTGGTACTTTTAGGCCATTATGGTTACTATTTTGAACTTAAAAATGCTCCTTATAATTTTAGTAGACTGATGGCTAGTTTTCTTCGAGACTGTGAAGAATTTGCAGTACTATATTAAGACGATGTAGAAATCTTTTCTAATTCTCGTGAAGAAGAACATTTAGAAGAATATTTATAATGATGAAAACTTTCAAGCTTCACATAAAGCTTGCAAAGTGTCAGTGTGCCTGAGAACAAGTCAAGTACTTGGGACTCATAGTAGGACAAGACCAAATAAATCCTGCTGAACTTAAATTTTAAAGCCGCCAAAGAATTTTCAAGGCCTCGCCAGATCAGATCATTTTTTAGGACTTGCTGGATATTACAGACGATACATACCCGAATTTTTAGTAATTACAACTCCATTGACAGATCTTTTTTTTTTTTAAATCAAGTCAAATCATTAGTGAATTGGAGCTCTACTTGTGAAAACGCCTTTCAAGAACTAAAGAAAAGACTTTCAAAAAAAAAAAAAAAGTATTACGCAGCCCTGATTTCATGACCCCATTCATAATTCATTTTGAAGCGTCAACCTGGAATCTAACCCTTTGGCTTAACCTTTAAATGTCATGTGTCCTATACACGTTGCTGGTACATACAAAGATATTCTGATGTCATACCTTAACATTGTAAAATCTAAAATATATAATTCTAATTTATAACCTGGTGAAAAAAATATTTTTAGAGCTTGCTATAGAAAACAGTTGCACACTGATCCAAAACAACGAGGAACTGCCATGCAGCAAGTCTAATCGGCAAATGGTTGGCCAATCATCGATTCGTCGCAAATGATTGGAAGGTTTTTTTACGAAGATCGGGAAGACGTCGTGCCACTTGTCCGACGTCCACAAAATCGGTCGATCTGTGAGATCGGATAGTGATGGGGCTGAAGTCGTCTGCCAATGAATCAATTTGTTGGTAGTTTAAGCGTCGGTTTACGAGGTCTGCCCGACCTCGTCAGGTGAGCAATTAAAAGTGTTCGTTTATAGAGATTGGGACGATGTCGGTACGATCTTTGAATTCGATCATGAAGATAATATATTTTAAATTTTATAGATTATTGCAACCAATCCAAAAAAAAAAATCTAGTGACAAACCTTTGATGAGTGAACAAAATTTCCATTTATTTAAACTCAATAAGCTAAAAGTTTTCTGAAATGTAGAGTG
>JAFNEN010002035.1:0-19860 GCA_019343175.1 Oedothorax gibbosus
GACTTAAGGACGGTCGGTTAACAGATTCCTATAAGAGGAACAATAACGGGGGTTTTTACCGTATTTATAAATCATTTTAATTTGTACCTAATTTGCATTAACTGGTATTGTTAATCGGTAACTTCTTTAAGTTAGGCCCTCAAATGCATAATTCAAAATTTACAAGGCCCTAAAGAGCCCCTAATAAAAAAAAAATTGGAGTATTTATTGCCATTTCATGTACCTTCTTTATTCATTATATATATATATATATATTTTTTGGCAATGTTTTGAACTTGGTTTTTTTTTTTTCCAATGATTATATCACTTACCTACTTTCTATTTTTGGGTTTTTAAATACAAAAATTATTAGTTTTAATAGTTTAGGAACATTTTTAACAGTTATGATATATTGGCAAGTCTCTTGTTGTTTCAATAAAATAATTAAAATATATTAATAAATAATTAATAAGTAAAATTAAAAAATATTTATAAATGTTTTTTTTAGTAATGTTTTCCCTTAATGAAAGAAGACGATTTGGCTTTGTTTCGTTCTACCCACAAAGGGTAAGTTATGATTCCTTATTTTTGCTTTCTTTTTAATTCTTAAAGTGACCTTCAGAGAGGAAGAATTTATCTGAAACGGCACTAAATTTTTTTTCGTTCGGAGGGGATTTTTCGCACTTTTGGCAGTTCATCGTATTTAACTGTAAAAAAAACCGCTCGTATTCGCGTGACGTCAGAACACGAGTGCTCTCAGACCATTCGACTGTTCGAACGAACATATTTATTGTTTACTTCACTCTCATTTTTAAGATGTCGGCAGCTGTTGTTGTGTTACGGGGACAAAGAAAGTGTGAAATTGAACCGATACCGAGCAATTAGAGAAATGCTATGGATTTGAGCGAGCGAGAATTCATTAAAAAATTCAGGTTAAGTAAACTTGCGTTTTTTTCTGCATTTTTTTGATATGCTGCAAGGAATTCATTCAAAAATACATTTTCTATTACCATGGCAAAAAACATAGTAAATAAAAGGTTTGTGCGAAAGTGGTGTATTTTTTTCAGAAGAAAATTTCGAAATATTTCCCAAAAAACTAAAGCACTAAGCCTCAATTCAAAGGAAAACTTCCGTTGTCGAGGGGAGCAAAAGTTGTCTAACCCTATAACTTTTATGAAATCCAAACAAAAAAAAACTTGTTGGTGAAAACACTTTAAATAAATAAATGCACTTTGAATCAAAAACAAAACAGCACTGTGATCAAACTTGCAGTTAATTTTGTAAAAAAAGCCTTTCAGCCGTCCAAAAATTTGAATTATTTCATTGGTTACGGGGCAAAATACGTCACGCTAAAAGGGGCGTGTGCTAATTCGTTCGTAAAGCTAGTGTTCGAGCTCGATAGGGAATGTTGTTTCACGATAAATCAGCTTTTCTGGTTGTCTTGGAAATTGTTCATAACGAGTGGCTTATTTCGAATCGTGTTCGAACAGCAAAAACGTCAGTTCGCGTAGCGTTTCAGATAAATTCGCCTCTTTACACCCATTATGCTCAGGTGTCTATTGATAGCGCAATTACATGTTAGTTGTCCAATTGCTGCAGGAATCTGTGCGGTAAAAAGTCTGATGAATAATGCCGGAATGTCGCTCTTAAAGTTGAGTGAGGTTATAACCACTTGGACTGCAAGCTCTAAATATGACGCCCGTTTCAATATTCTTGTAGCTCTAGTGCAACGATAATTCACCCTGACCAATCCCTCGGTGCCCAGGAACCCGAAATAAAGGCCCTTTTTTTCAACTCTAGTATGAATTCATCACTTATTTATTTTAATGTTACTTTTTTATTTGCAGGAAGCTCAAAATGCCATAGAAGGTATTAATGGATCAATTTCCTTGGAGTCCTGTTAGGGTAATGGGCTTTTGGGGCCAAGAGAAAGTCTGATGATTGGATGGAGTTTCTTGGACTGATTCTGATGGTGAGAGTAAAAATACTTCTGTACCTTACTAGGAAAATTATGCAAAACTGCTCGTTACAACCAAGTAGTCTGAGTTTATATAATTTTTTCAAAAAGTAGTGATGATATACATATAGAGAAAGGGTTAATAATTTCTAATTGCAAACCATTAAAAAAAATTTTCAATAAATTTTACTACTACAGGGTGGTAACAGAACCTGGAAATCAGGGAATTTCAGGGAAACTTTTTAATTCAGGGAATTTTTCAAATTTCACTAATATCAGGGAATTTTTCAAATTCACTACATATCAGGGAATTTTTCAAATTTCACTAAATAATCAGGAATTTTTCAAATTTCACTAAATATCAGGGAATTTTTCCATTTCGGATTATGTAAACAAAGGTTTAGGTTTTTGCGATCACTATACTAGCGGACACTTCTTGATCAAAAGAAAATATTTTGGTTGGTCCGATTGGCTAAACCAGAGCTACGAAAGTAAACTCAACTCTCTTACATCATACAGAGGAAAATACTCAATTATTATCAAACGCCAAATAATGCCCAAAGTTCCAACTCTGTGTACGTGTCACCTTTAAACGGTTGCATTGGGTGCTACTCAGGTGTGGCTCGTCACTTGATTGTGGTTCTAAATTATGACACCGGCTTTTTTTTGCAAGATTTCCCGAACATTACTAAAAGTTTTAAAAAAACTTATTAAAATGAGCTGCGTGGCATTATTGCTTTCCTTACAGTCCAATAGGTTTAAGGTGATTTTTTGGGTAGATATATGGAATTCTTTTCTATAAATATCTTAAGTTTGAAAACAAGTAGGTTTGTAACAGAATCTGTCACTTAACCCGCTTCCACACATTTGTGTTTACAGGAATAAACGTGCCAAAACCAACATTAATTCTATATTAAACATTTACACGCCAAATTTGGCTAGTTTCATTTATTTTTTTTTCGAAAATTCAATAGTTTATTACTTATGTTTGCAAAAATTAATTTATATTTCAAAGAATAAATTGTAATATTCCTCGCACACTCCTGCACATTTTTATGCCAAGTTAGAAATTTTCTATGCATCTTTCTTCTACATATATAATGAACCATCAAAAGAAATCTATTGTGATATTACAACAATCCAAACTGAATTATACACATAAATAAATATTTTTATTTTTTTTTTCAAAAAGTTTCTCGTACGTTTAACGAAATGGCAACAGTGAAAATATTTAATAAAAATGGAATTTGCATGTTATTTAATGTAGATTAAATTTTTAGTTATTTAAATTTTAAATAAACTTCTAATTTAAATTTTTTAATGAAATTTGGAATGTAGCCTAATCTGATTTTTTGCTTCAAAATGACGTATCCCACTTGTCTGTGGACTTGTGGTTCTTTCTGTGAAAGTGGTGAGGACGGACAGACAGACGGACTGAACGATTAAAGCCTTCCACTTTTTACGTTATAAACGTAGTGTGGAAGCTAACAAGTAAAAAAATTGATTTCCGGTAAACTGGAGTGAATTCTAACATGAAAAAGACCGGCAAACAGAATGAATTTCCTTACATTCCCTTCCTTACCATCCTCATGATCTAGGGATAAAAAACCGAAACCGGTTTTTGAGACTAAACCGAGGGGATTTTTTTGGACTTAAGTTTTCCTAGGCCTTTTCCTAGAAAGTTTTTTTTCCTAAGGCCGGTTTTGAACAGGTTTCTTTGAGACCGTTTTATTTTTTAAAACCGCCATCACTCAAATTTTTTTCACAAATGGAGCCTTGCTGAATTTTTTTTTTTGTAATTCTAGAACCCAACCCTTATAAGATTTTCACACATATTTAAAGTGACTTTTAAAAAATAAATTTCACAATTTTCTTATACCTTTAAATTAATGAAATTAAAAATTATCATAGAAACTGCCCTTATAAACATTTTTCAATTAAATAAAAATAGTTAAAAGTATATTTAGCTAGGAATTTTTTAAATATGTACCTCGAATATTTACTGAGAGGAGCACCAACATCAATCTGAGAGATACACACGTATAAACCCATCATCAGGTTTTCCAAAAAAACTTTTAAAAATTTATAACTTACATAATTATACTAAATTTTAAAATTGAAAATTTGAAGGAATTTTTTATATAATTGTCTACAGAAATGTAATTCTAAAAATTTTAATTAAACTTGCCGTTAAAAAAATTTAATTTTAATTTCCTGCAGTGAAAACAAATTTACACTTCAGTAGATTTGCTTATCAATGAAAGGGTTTATGGATGTTAAAGTCTTTTCCTTAAAAAAATCATTTGTTTTGCTTTTGCTATGAATGCTCAAAAAATTATGCAAGCTTTGACAGTTTTTTTTATTATTATTATTAATAATCCATTCCGTCTTTTTTCGGTCACATATTTTTTTTTTTTTATAAAATGGTAAATATTTTCGTGTTTTTTTTACCTCTGTTTCTTGGTGGGCCCCTGAATATTTATTCTTAACTTCCTTTCAAAATATACTTTTAATAAATATACGGGTTATAGCGCCATTTGATGGACCTTGATGTTTATGACATTATTATAAACTAGTAATGCTATAACAGACTTAAAGTTTAAACTTTAAGTCTGTTATAGCATTACTAGTTTATAATACAAATATACAATTTTATATACAAATATATACAAATATATACAAATATTTATATACAAATTTATATACAAATTTTACATGATTAACTAAATAATAAAATTATTTAGTTAATCATGTAAAATTTGTTTTATATACTCATATTATTGATCAATGTTATAAAAGGACATCTAATGAATACATTTTAACCCTATGTAGTGTTAGTACTAGTTAAATTCCTTCTGGTCAATAATTTTTATTTAGGCAAAAAATAAATTTCGAATTTGGTGACTTTTCGCATCATTTGGCGAATAAAATTTAAAGGGGGATATTTTAATGTTCTTTCTTTAGAAATCATAATTAAAAATTGTTGTTATAAACCAAGATATTATTACATTAAGGTTTTGGGGAAATTCAATTGACCGAACATTTATGTATTTATAAACGAGTTGTCGTTGTAACAGAATTTGAACGGTGTTTGTTTGAAAAATATATGTTAGAGGGGTTTTCTTGGGCGTAAAAGTGGTTAAAGAACGTTTTTATTACTTAACTATGTATTAAGTGAACTTGCTGCTACATATTTTATCTTTATTATAGGCGAAGATGATTATAATAGAGTATATAATGAAACGGACCCTGATATACAACTGTCTACTGTGGTGGATTGTCAATATAACAAGTAATGAACCTTTTCAGTCCTAGTGTACATAATCTGGACATCAGTTTTCTTTTTCAAAGGAAATAGTTTTAATAACTCAAGTGATAAAGTGAAATTATTTTATTATTTTTATTTTAAAATTTATTTTGTTTGATTTCCTAATTATTTACATATTTTTAATTGTGTGTGGCCATAATAGCTCATATAGTCAATGTAGGAAAGAAATTTCAGAATTTTGGGTTGTTTGAAACTTAAAATGTTTTGATACTTTAAACTTTGGTACTTTTCCATTTCGCGGGCGATTTCCATAAAGTCGCCAAAATTGCACACCCCGCCGATTACACTTTTAAAACAAAAGAGTGAAATCCACTCCTATAGTGAAGTGCCTTTTCGGAACCGGAAAGGAGTGGAAATTAACTCAGACAGTTGAAACCGCTGGTTTTAAGAGTGTAGGGACGTAGATTGTTTTCTTTTATTTCTTTTACCCACTCCGCAAAAAAAGTGAAATCCACTCCTATAGGTGAAGTGCATTTTCGGCACGGAAAGGAGTGGAAATTAACTCGGACTGAGTTAAAACTGCTCGTTTGTTTCAAGAGTGTGATAATTGTATGAAGTAATAATTCTAAATAAAAGTATAACAAATTAATAATTGTGTTTTAATTTTATAATTCTGTTGTATTAAATTAATTAATAATTGTTTTGCCAGTAAAAAATTTCATTTGTCGCCAAAGATTCCGTTTGGCGAGATTTGCACCCGCGAAACGGAAAAGTACTTAATTTTAAACTTTGCAATAAGCTATGGCTATATACCTGTACCAAATGACGTATTGTCCCTCAAAGAAGCGGCGCATTCTGGGTCATTTTCAGATTTAAAAAAAGCGTATTTCTTCGATACATTTATGTTGGTTCGACTTTGAGGTATTATAAATTGCAGTAAAATATAGACTGGAGAAGAGGGAAAATCCTTTTTCCGTTTGCCTTTGGATTTAATAAATCAAAAAGCATACAAAGAAAACTAAATAAACAACTACATCTCCCATGTCAGTTTTGGAAGGTAATTCACATGCAGCTTTAGTGTATTCCGATCCACAATATATGAATCCATACCGTTTAACTGTAGAATTTTATCCATGTACCTTTTCTTCAGTATAAAATCAAGCTGAAATTTCTTTTTTAAAAAAAAACAAATATCAGCTAAAGTATAAAATGTCTCCCCCAAAGTGCAACAGTTGGAGCTCTGGACTGCAGAGCTAGGGGTCTGGGTTCGATTCCCTGGTAAGGCTTGGTTGGAAGTTGTACCAATTCATGTCTTGTAATTGGGTGAAAACCTGTTAGGCTGTGTCTCACAATAAATCTTTAAAATTAAGAAAACTGAAGCGTAACTCTTGCAACTCTACTCTACGTAAACTCTATGCAACTATAAACATTGTTAGTCCTTCAACAAGTTGCTAAGAGCCGTTGCTAGGGCCCTGAGGGGGAAATTCCAAGGTGTGGTACAGCTCTATCGGGAACAATAAGTGGGCTTAGATCCCAATTAAATGTTTGTTTTTGTCAGTGTCATAACACTGAGAAAAGACCAATCATTTTCAAGATTTGAACAATAGATTATTATAATATTCTAGTTTAAAATTCTATGACACCCTTGAAAACCGTAAGGGAAATCCAAGCTTGTGGATAATTAAAATCTTAGTGTCCAAAATGTCCCTAACTTAACATGCACTGCTAATTATAATATTTAAAAATCATATTTGTAAATAATAATGTGTGAATAATGTGAATTTCGTATTATTGGAAGAACAGCGACATCTTTGAAGAAATTATCGTGTTTATTTAAGCTATGATATTATTAAAAAACATTTATTAAAATAAGATAATTCAAAAAGGCCAATATGGCCACTCCACCTCGTACCAAAAAGTTCCACCTGTCGCTTTCAACAAAAGTCCATTTATGTCTCTCACACAACCAGGTGCTAACATCTTTTGTCCGTGTCGCGCGCCAAGCTTGGCGTGCATTTTGCCCGAATGGGCGACCGGATCTTACACCTCCCCCCTAAGAAAGCGCATACTGGCGACCGGATCTTACATAAATTTAAATTTTTTAAATGCCAATTTTTTATTTAATAATTTTTAATTTAATAACCCCACTTACTTTATAATTCATTTTTAATTTTGTTATATGATTGTTTTATTTGTGTTAATATTTTTATACTTTGTGGGCAGGAGACTTATTAAAACGCACCTTTCAGCCCTATGGAGAAATAGAGGAAATAACATGTTTTGATGATTCTCGAAACTATGCATTTGTACGGTAGGTGTATTTTGAGTTCATCTTGTTAGAAAAATTATTTTACTAAAGTATGTATGGAACTGTAGGGATGGCGGTTTTTCGAAGACCGGTTTTTTACCGACCCTTAAAAACCGGTTTTTTTATGACAAAAAAAACGGTTTTCCGTTTTTTTTTTAAACCCAGTTTTTACGTGTTTTTTCAGTTTTTTATTAATTAATTGGAAAATAAATTAATTATTAACTAATTAAAAATGATAACTAATTAATAATAAACTTATTAAAATTAACTAATTAAAAATGATGATTTATTATTATGATTCATATAATTATTTGTGTGTATTACTTATATATATTTAAATTATTAAAATCTCTTATTTTTCATTCCGGTTTTCTCGTGTTTTGAGGTTTTTTTATTCTACTTTCGAATTTAAAAAAACAATTTCCAGTAAATTTTAAGGGTTTAAAGTGTTTTTTGTTGGAAACTAAGTTCCAGGGTTTTCTTCTTAATTCTTACTTCTTTAATATTTAAATTATAATGTTCCTTTTTGTTTTCTTATTTCGGTTTTCTTATAAACGTTTTAAGTATTTTTATTAAGCTTTGCATTATTCTATCTCTATTTCCTTTTTTAAAAAAAAATATATTTGATTCCTCCCATTTGCCGTCTATGCCGCCCCTGCATCCTTAGTCCGCCCGGCTACCACCACAACCACATACATATAATGTAAATGACCTTCACCTTTTCCCGCCAAATTAGACTCGAGAGGAAGATACTTGTTTCTTATGTGGGTGATGCATTCAAAGAAATATTGAATGTAGTTAAGTGGCTTAAATTCGAGTTTCTCGATATTAAGTGAGATAAATTTTTAAATCCGCCACGGTGTCAATACCTAATATCCCTTTTTTATTACATTTGTTTTCGTATTAAAAAAAGAAGAGTATAGGAATAAAAATTCAGATTTACAAATTTTAAAAAAAAAATTTATGTATGCATTTTTTTAAAACTTAAAATTATTGGTTCCTTAGCATAAATTTATAATTTTGCAAGGATGCATCAGTTGTAGGCTTGTGTAACCTATTTTGAACACTTCCCAGTCGGCCTTGAGGTCAATTAAAACTAGATCTTATAATCGAAAGAGAGAGAATATATATGAAATTTCGTGCCGTTTAACAATAAAACCCAACAAATGTAAATCAATACACTCGGACAGAGAATACTCGAATTGATAATTAATAACAGCATTCAAGACATGAACTAACACAAAGAATTTGCAAGCAGCTGCAAGAATTAACATTTTCAAAACAAAAGTCCACTCTTCTGGATTGCTTATGGTTTTAGAATATAGAATAACTTAAACCCCTTCACCAAAAAAAACCTATAAACTTGTATTATATTTCAATTCGGTTTAATTAATTCGGTTAACTTAATTTTTCCTCACAAATTAAACAGAAAGTAAGATATCTGATTAAAAAACGTTTTCCCGCTGTTTTTTTCTTTAGTAAATCAAGTTTCTTTTAGCAAGCATCGAAAGCGAAACACTTAGTTGTATATATTTTTTTGTGTGTAATCTGCTTAGTGGCAGGCCGCCGCGACTTCGCTGTGTACTAATCCCCCTTTACTAGTGGTGACAGATAGTGTCACACAACAGCGGTTAACAACTTTATGTAAACACAGTTCAGTTGAATTTTGCACAGTGGGTGGGATTGCTTTCTAGTTACCCTCCCCCATCAGCTGTTTAGTAAATACCGTTGTTGGCGTAAGTCGCCCATAGTTAAATTAAAGAGTATATTTTGAAATTTTTCATTTGTAATATATACTTTTTATTTACAGTATGTTCATATGGTACAGTAAAAAAGTAATTTGTATCAGTATTTTATCATCAAAACAACAGAAATTGATTAAATGAGAAAAAAAAAAGAATGGGAGTAAAGAAAAGGATTTAGTTTTTTTTAAATAGGCACCTTAAAAATTGAAGTAAATGCACAGAAAATTCAAAAAGTATTTTATTGTGCTTTGAACCTATAAAATCAAACCAATTTTTAACACCTGTTATGGTTACGCCCTTGAACTCAAGTTACAGTATTTATGTTCCTAAATACTAATTTATTTGTACATATATTTAGTTTTTAATCGGTTTATAAAACGAAGTTTATAAAAGATATTGCTTTCAATAATGCTGTCAATTTTTTTTTTTTTTTACAATTGTGTGTTTAACTTCTGTTAAAATAAAAAAAAAGTCGATGGCGGTTTTTTGAGAAAAAACGGTTTTCCGGTTTCCATCGGTTTTCTCCTTAAAAAACCGGTTTCCGGTTTAGACCTGCCTCATAAAAAAAAACGGTTTTCGGTCAAAACCGAGGCTAAAAAACCGGTTTTTCAAAAAAAACGGTTTCGGTTTTCCATACCTATGGAACTGGCTCTAGTATACATTGTTTGACTCTTTAGCATGGTTCAGCATTTGGTTTTCAATCTAGGGTCCCAAAGAAATAGTTAATAGAAAAATTTAGCTACAAAGAACAGTTTGCTATATATTAAATTTCAGAATACAAGTATGTTAAAAACAGAAACACTGCAATATCCTGATGCTGTCCCACCAGTTATATAAATTTTTTTAACTGTTTTCATTTTTGGATATTTGCAGTGATGGAAAATTTTACAGTATAAAATAACATTACGCTCAGACCAGTTCGTTTTGGTAATCAACTAATTTTATTATAGCATTGTATGATTTTATGATAACAAATTTACTTTACAGTTTAATTATTAGGGTTATTTTTTTTTACAGCTTCGCCACTAAAGAGGCAGCGATCCGTGCTATTTGCCATTTAAACGACACTCTTTGTAGATGATGAGCTAATCACAGTTGATTGGGCTCGAAATCCACATGTTCGCAGTACTGTAAGTTAAAACATGTTGAGTTTATATCCTTTATTAAGGGTGTCTATACAATTCCAGTGGGGAAACTTTTGACCCTGTTTTAAATAAAGTATACAACATGTACTCACGAAAATTTACCAAAAAAAATACAGAAGAAAGTTATTTTGCCATCAAAATAATTATAAGTATAATTTTAAAGATATTAATTAGTTGTTATTAAATCAAAAAGTTTTGTTTAGATATTTACATGCCATTAGTGCTGCCATCTGTAGTTTGTGAATAATTACTAAAATTTTGTTTTAATTATAACAAATTAATATCTTTAAAGTTATACGAATTAATTATTTTAATGGCAAAATAACTTTCTTCTGTATTTTTCGGGTAAGTTTTCCTGAGTACATGTTTTATACTTTATTTAAAAACAAGGGTCAAAAGTTTCCCCATTGGAATTGTATAGAGATCTGTTACCATACAAGACCCTTAATAATGCAATACAGTCTAACTAAATTAATAATACAGTCGAATTCTGTTAACACAAACTTGAAGGGAACACCAAGCCATTTCGTGTTAACCGAATTTCATGTTATCCGTCAGGAATTTTTTTTACATTGAACCAGTGATTAACATCTAAATTATTCTAATTTGCAATGTAACACACCGAATAGAATTAGTAATTTAATTAATAACGTTCTTTGGACTAGTACATACTATAGAAAATTTGGGAAAATTTTTAAGGAACAGCAATTGGATAACTGACGAATCATGGAAGATCGTGTGATTTCTCAGAAATAGAAGACAATTTATTTTTATAATGTTCACTTTCCGCTTTTTTTAAGTTTTACTTCATTTGTTATTCGTAACTTTGAATCATTAAGAAAAAAAAGTAAAATCCTCAGGGGGTTTCGGATTAGGCGGGATTTCGCCTAAAGCATTTCACGTTAAGAGATTTTTAGTATTAGCTCAAAGCTTTATTGGCCAAGGAATTGCTTTCAGTTCATGTTAAGCGAAATAGCGAGTTCGCGTTAACAAAGTTCGACTGTACTAAATATTGAGCTTTTTTTCAGCCACTCAACTCCACCTCTTCTCCACCTTTTCGATTTGTTAGCTCCTAGAGTACATAGATCCTCTGAATCCAGTCATTCTTCTTCAATAAGTAATTTGATTTAACTTTACCTGTAGTTTACTAGAAAAGAGTCTGTGCATAGAGTTAATAGAGCAAGAATCCAAGGCCTCCAGACCTGTTTAATTTTTTTTTAGAGGAACTGTGATTGTCATTACTTTTATGGTGGCAGAAATAAAGCTGAGTCGAAGAGCAAAAATAAACGAAGAAAGATTATCATTTTGATTTAATGAAATTTTTGTTAAGTTTAAAAATATGTAGCGCCATATAACGCCTCCAGATGTGTGGGACAAAGCCAGAACTTTACGGGAACCTTTAAAGCGTCTGGCAAAAGTTTCGCCCAGCGGAAAGTGTCTGGCATTTTGATTATTAACTTTTAACAATGTTTTCTACAACATACGTAAAAATCAGTCTTGAGAAAATGACATAAGTTAATTTTACCTACCTTTTGCATTATATGCTTTTATAATTTACCTACCTTTTGCACCCGGTACCCGTAAATTGGCTGTCGGCCCACTCTAGCGGGTATGCATACACTAAAAGTATATGAACTAAACTAATCCGATGCATTTCATTAGTGAGAAAAAAAAACTAGGGTCTCTGGCCTTGGGCTCTTGGACTATAAGAAGAAGATGAGATGCTTGGTGCAAAATAAAGTTAAGCCGTCCCCTAGTAAACCCAAATAAACCGCTCACTGAATGTTAGTTCAATATAAAAAAAAATCACTATTTTATTCTTTCAAAAGCATTGATTTAAAATCAAAAAATGGCTGTTTTGGTAGGCTGTAGCATGATGATGTTAGGAATGTTCTTCATAGGCAAGAATAATGCATTGCAATTATATTATGTTATTATTAAAGAGTTGGAAATTGCCAAGTCGATGAAGTAAGCCTATACAAACTCCACTATAGAATAGCGCCAAATACTTCACCAAGCGTGTTTATTTAGGCTTACTACAGAGCGATCGATGGCTTCATTTGGTGAACCTGATTTTGTATTGGTTTTTGCCCAGCAGCATCTCCATCTTCTTAACTCTGCTTTTATGTCTGTTATTATTTCATTAGAATTTAGCCCCATTAATATACTAAGGGGGTGTCCATAAATTACATGATGTGATGTTGCAATTTTTTTTACCCTCCCCCATGGTGATATCCTGATACTTGCCTTGACCCCCCCCCTCCCCCGTTATCTTACGTGACATTATACAAAATTCTTATTTTTATTTAAAAGTTTTGATCTAGACGTTTGATACTCGAAAAACTTCAAAACATAAACTAAGTAACGTCCAACCCATGTCATGTCCCCCTTTTATCATGTAAGATTTTGCAAATTTAAGCCCAGAAACAAGTTTTTCTTGAATTCAACTCCATTTTTTCGCAATTTTACGTTGATTTTTCACAGTAAAAAATTATGTGATATTTGACGAGACTCTTCCCCCCCCCCCCTAAACGTCGCATAATTTATGGACGCCCTAGGTACTTTTTTGCAGCTTTAACAAATTATTTTATTAATTACTTCTATTATCTTATCTTTTATTTTTGCATTAATTTGTGCAAGAAAAGCGTTTTGTTAATTTATCGATTTGAGGCAGAAGTAGATGCAGTTGAAATTTTGAGTGTATTATAATTTGTCAGTTTAAAAAGCATAAAACAAATTAAATCTCAGTGAAAATGATTTAATAAACCTAACATTGAACTATTGTTTTTTCTGTGTTCGCTAAGCTTAACTAAATTTGTAATTTGTCTAGGGGTTTAAAAGTTTGGCGGTAAAATTTTGAAAGAATGTTAATTTCAACAAAACCTACTTTTGTTTGTTTTTAATATAAAATACAAACACATATATTCAAAGCATATAATAAAGCATGTCTAATTATTTTTCAAATAAATTTTTATTTTCTGAACGGGGGCTGATTTTTTGGCGGAAAAACCTTTTGCAGACTCGGCATATTTCCCAGAACTGAGAGCCAAATTTTGTACCACCGCCTAGGCGGCCTCCCTTTACCAATTTTGCGATCAAGACCTGAGCTCTCTGTGGATGTTAAAGTATGCCGAGATTTAATTTTTCTGAGAAGACCAAAACCAAATTGGTACTTAAGGTATATTTGGAGACGTACATAAATTATGTCACGCAAAATTTTGACTTTTTTGACCCCTCCCTCCCCCTATGTCGTGCTGCGTCACGTTTGATCGAACCCCTTACTCTAAAATTATGTCTTGTTGTTGCACCCCTCCCCCCTTAAAGAAAAGTTAATTTTAATATTTCCCTTTGTTTCTGAAATTTGAAAAACAATGCATATTTTTATGTTTAAAAAAAATTAATTTGGAAAGAAAAAATTTAAAATTTATCTTGGTTAAATAATTTATTCATAGGAATATACCAACATTGTATTTACATTTCTGTTGTCTAAGGTCTAACTAGCCATTCGCTAATGTCTTCTAAAAAAGGTCTGAGAGTAATCGGAACTGTCTAAATTTCTGGGTTCAAAAACTTTATTTTGTGTAAAACAGATTTTCCTTGCAAAATTGGAAATGTTTGAATCGTTACGTCACGCCAGCGATTACCCCTACCCCCTCCATGTCACGATCCGTCACGTTGGCGCATACCCCTCCCTCCCTCCTCTGAGCGTGACGTAATTTATGTACGTCCCCTTTTACGTACCACAAAATCATATGACAGACTAGAAAAATATGAATTCAAAACGAAATTGAAGAGTCCAGGGGAAAAACCCCTTCATTGACGAGGAATCTGTCTGCATCAGGTCTGCTTGGTGATGATAACAAGTCATCACCTAAACTGATGTGAAGAAATCAGGTTTGCCTTGTTACTTATCACACAGTTATAGCGTCAGATTTGGTGGGATCTTGGTCATTAGAAAAATAGTTAGTAGTTCACAATTAATTTAAGAATCTTAATATTTTTTTAGTCTGTCTATTTCATAGATATTTTATTTACCAAAATACAGATTTAATAACGCAAATAGCAAATATATAAAACATGTATAATAAATAAATTAAAATCATAAAGAGATAATCTTAAGTTAATTAAGAAGTTTTAAAACTACGATTTTTCTACCGACTGAGATTCACGCATGTCTGACGGTTGAACTGCAGGAGAAGAACCAAGACAGAAACCGGTTTCCGATTGCCACTACTCACCAAACAGACCTCAATACGGACAGGTTCCCAGTCGATGAAGGGGTTTCCCCTGGACTCTTCAGTTGATTGGGGGTTTTTTAACATACATTTATTGTATTAATTTTATTGCAGTTTTACAAGATGATTTTGACATGGTTATGAGCAGGACAACTCCAAACAATCGAACAGTGTATGTCGGTGGATTAAAAAGTTATGTAACGGGTAAGAGAATTTCATATATCGAAAAACTTATTTTTGTTTATGATCATTATTCTCCTTAAACAACATTATTGCTACACAATCAAATTGAGGCATCATATTTATTTTTTCTTTAGCTGCATTTTTCTCGATTATGTTTGTGATCATGACCAAATTTAAATACAGTATAACCATAGATACCATAGTTAAAGTATTAGATTGGCAGATCACGTGACCTCCAATTCTAACGACGGGACGCGCATGAAGACCAGAATAAGAGAGCAAATGGGTCAGTGTTGCCACCTCATTAATGAAAAAAATACTACGAAAAAAATACCGTTTAATTCTATAATTACAAAAAATACCATAAAAATACTAGCTGCATTTTGGAATCTTTTTAGTGACGTTAAAAAAACGCGAAACGCTTTTTTTAGTATTTTTATGGTATTGTTTTTGTAATTTTAGAATTAAACGGTATTTTTTTCGTAGTATTTTTCTCCTTAATGTGGTGGCAACACTGGCCCATTTTCCCTCTCATTCTGGTCTCCATGCGCGTCCCGTCGTTAGCATTGGAGGTCACGTGATCTGCCAATCTAATACTTTAACTATGATATCTATGAGTACCCAGTTGTAGCAGCATTCAAGAGACCTCGATGTTTATGATGTTATAAACGAATAACATTGTAAACAAGGTTGAATATATTAAGCCAAGGTAAATCAAGTAAAATAATATGTATTATGTGATCATATTATTTAAGTTATAAAATGAAATCTACTGAATACATTTTAACCCTATATGGCCATTAGTATTAGTTTAGTGTTTTGTTCTCCACAGTCAATAATTTTTAAGGTGTAAATAATTTCAAATTTGCCAACTTTTCGCATCATTCGGTGAAGATAATAAAATTTTAACTGTAAAAATACTTTTATTTAAATTTTTTTCTTTAAAAAATACATTTTGGATGTCATATAGATGTATATTTTTAGCGTTAAAAACCAAGGGGGAAATTAAAAATTGTCGCTATTAGTAAGATATTATAATCTTAAGGTATATTATAATGGTCAGTTCAAGAGAGTTACCACCGCTTTTTAATCCGTCATTTGTGGACTTTACCAGTGGCGCCGGAACCGGTATGGCAGTTGCCATACCAGCTTTTGCAGTGGGGCCGGAATCGGTATGGCAGCTGCAATACCAACTTTTGCACAGATTATATGTTGCGTTTTTTTCAATCTACAGAATCAAACCCAAAAGTGACCGAGTGAAAAAAAATCCAACAAAAACAATTAAGCTTGCAAATTTTCTTTAAATCACAACTTCTTTTTCTAGTCGGTAACATTAAAATGTTTTTTATGTAAGTACCAGGGTGTCCCAAAAGTCACTTTATTCTGGCTTTCAAAAATCACTGTGCGTATTCTATTAGGATTTTTTTAATTTTATCTCCTGTTATAAGTTTATTATTTTTCTAAAATTGTTTGGTATTTTAAGTTCAAAACAGGACGCTCACAGTGATTTTTCAAAGCAAGAGTACCGGGATTTATTAAAAACCCTGTAGTTCGAAACTTTTCGTATATAAATTCACAGTAAATATCCAAAACAAAGCCTAAGAAACTGTATTTGCAACTATACTGCCTTCCCACTTTGATCTTATCCTAATGCAACAATGAGAAAAAAATACTCTATGTGATATGTTTTTTAAAAAAAAAAAACTAACTTCTTATAAATGTAAATATTGGTTGATTGCCTAAAAATACTTATCTATAATAATAAAAGAAAGAGTCTGTCTGTGTGTCTGTCTTCGGATCGTAAAAGACCTACTTATACTGCCCACAGGAATTCGAAATTTTAAAGATAGATTCCCTTTAATACTAACGTGTGCACCTGAGGCTTAGTTTTTTCATATTTGTTCCATTTTTAGAGAATTCGAATTTTCTGAAAAAAATACACCACTTTCGCTCAAATCCTATCATTTTTTCTCTTTCATGATGCCATCGGCTGAAAAAATTAAATAAAACTTTTAACGAAAACCTTTAAAATTCAAAATGTTTATTTTATTCTTTTGCCATTACTTTCAGAAACTAAATTCATTATTTGAAAAATAATTGACACGTTTCAAGTGACGTAATTCCGCCAGTCTTCATTCCCGGATTTTATTGTGGGTTTATTTGATGATTTTTTCATTGATTTTCTGTTGACTGCATGTATGCATATTTAAGCAATAAATGTATAGTTAAGCTATTACTGAACTATGATGGTTAATAAAGGCCATCGCACTAGAGCTATTAGTGTGTTATGTCTTTATATTTTTGCCAAATACGTTGCCAAACTCGCCAAATTATTAACTAAAATTCGCCAAATAGGCAATTTCTTTTATAAATAATTTATAGGCTGGTCGGTTGTTCGAAGGTCATTGTGTTTGAGCTGTATAATGGGTGTGGGTAGCTATATCTATTTTCTCGCCAAATTATTTCCCAAAACGCGCCAAATGAGCTAAAAGGTTATATATATTTATGAGGGAATTGTGATGGCATTTATGAGTGCATTTTACAGCGTATTTTTCATTTTGGAATTTTAAGGCAATGAAACTGGATTTTATAATTTATAACGAGCGGAAACAATAATAAGTTTATGATCCTATAACCGGTTATATGGTACACATATTTGGAATCTATTTGAGATACTTTTATTCCATGCGAAGAACGGTATAAATTTGCTAGTTTGTTATATAATATTATATTTAAGACATCTAGAGGAAGGAGGGGGGAGATAGAGGCATTTCTTGCCATACCTCTAAAGAATAAGTTCCGGCGCCACTGGACTTTACCCTTTTTGTTGATGTTCTGTGCTAATGTTTTTGTTTTAATACTATTTAGAAAATGAAATCCAAAGTAATTTTAGTCAATATGGTGACATTGAAGAAGTAAATCTTCTTCATAATTATGGATTTATACGGTGAGTACTTTTAATTTGTCTTATATTTTAATTGTAGCATAAAAATGTAAATCAAATTCAGAAATAAATAGCCCTTTAAAATTTCTGTAAACTGTCTAACGTTTCTTTGTTTCTTAGATATTTGATGCATTTAATACTTTTGACTCCATTAACTTCATATCCACTTAACTTGGTAGTAAAATTTGAAGTGATTACAGGATTTTATAGATTAAAGTTATGAATCTGATTTTCAATAAGCAATATAAAGGCAACAACAAGTTTTAAAAGAAAATTAAAATAGCCTACTTTCGTATTTACTTAAATACTTACAGAAATTACTATCAAAAAGCAAGTACTAGATTTATTTGCAGTACGAAAAATAATTATGTGAAATTGTTTGGGTAAAATCCTAGCAATCGTTCCTGTGACATTTGGCATGTTTTGTAAATGTCGCCAATACCTTAAATGATGTGAGATTCTTAAAAAAGTATCAACATTTAAAATTTGTAAAAACACGATATTTTCCAAATGTTTAGTAATAACCAAACATGCAACAACTCCAAATTGCATTTACCCTTTAAGACCAGCGATCAGATGGCGCTGATTTAAATTTATGAGACTAAATTTTAGAGTTCTATAAAAAAAAATGCCTTAAACAGCATCAATGCCAGCAACTCTTTAAAACCACGTCATTTTTTATACAAATAGCAAATGGTACAAGTCAGCTGCTATGGTATTGATATTTTTGAAAAGCTTGAACATTCTCTTTTCTATCCACATGATCGTGATAGCTCGGCTCGGCCTTAAAGGGTTAATAAATGTATAAATATAAATTAAAACTAACTTGCTTTTTTATACCAAAAAAAATAGAACTCCCTGCCTCTTAGGAAACAAATAATGAACAATCAAAGAATCGCATTACACTACATTTTTTGGCATCATTCCAAACGGATTTTTGTCAAAAATAATATACTGATTTTTTTATTGAGTGGTAATTGAAAGTTGTGTAGTGTTTCACATCCCTAGTTTTCATTAACAAAACTGAAACCTATAAAACTAGTCTGAAAGTGTTCACATTTTCTTTGAAATGTTTTGTATAGGTTGGTTTTAGCTTCCACACTACGTTTATAACGTAAAAAGTGGAAGGTATTATAATCGTTCAGTCTGTCCGTCTGTCCGTCACCCACTTTCATAACCCAAACTACAAATGTTACGGACAAGTGTGATACGTCAAAAAATTCACTGCATCTTAAATTAGAATACATTCAAAAATTCAGAAAGGAATTCGAATTTGAAGTACTTTAATTATTTAAAAAACTGCAAAATTTAATGCTCATTTAAAATGCATAGGAAGCCATTTTTATTGGAATTAAATCACCATTGCCATTCGCAACAATCGCTCGAGAAAGACAATAAATTAAAATAAATTTATTTTTGAGACATTGATCAGTTTGACTAACTACAGTTGATTTAACTACAAGATTCTTTGTATGTTGATTTGAAATGTTTTTATTCTATTTAAAAGCGAGGAATATTACATACTTATTCTTTGAAATATAAATTAATTTTTGCAAACGATAAGTAATAATTATTGAATTTTCGCGCTGTATTTGGCGGCTTTTTACCTGTTAAACACAACTGTTGCGTGGAAGCGGGTTAAGTGACAGATTCTGTTACAAACCTACTTGCTATTGTTGTAATATAACTTAATGTTCATAAATATTCTTTTTTTAGTTTTACCACAAAAGTATCTGCAGCTCTTGCTATTTGTGCTTGTGATCAACACACTATTTATGAGGGTGCAGCTCGATGCGATTGGGCGCATAGACAACAAGATGATCCACCTCAACCACTGGAAGTAAGGGAAATTAACATTTTATAAACAGTGATTTAAACTTTTTTTTTTGTATTTGTCAGAAATTCCATTTAACTTTTTTTAACCTCTTCACTACTGTCACAAGCCAACAATTTTTCGGTTTACTTGATTATAAAATTAATTTGTATTTTAGCTTTCCACACTATGTTTGTAACGTAAAAAGTGGAAGGTATTATAACCGTTCAGTCCATCTGCCCGTCCCCACTTTCATAGCCCAAACTGCAAATGCTACAGACTA
>JAFNEN010002036.1:0-15071 GCA_019343175.1 Oedothorax gibbosus
TTTTAAAATTTAATGAAATTATTAAATTTATAAATTTTTAAAGTCATGTGTATTGCTGGAAAACCTTAAGTCAGATGGCGGATTTATAGTTCTGTATCTTTCAGAGGGCAATACAGAGTAAAACTGTTGAAAATTAAACAAGATGGCTGCCTTTTTTCCCAGCTTCCACCCTGTTTACGGAGTAACGTTCCGCCAAAGTTTTACGGTGTAGGATGGAGGGTTTCGGTCCCGGGAATTGTCGACAAGAAGTTTGTTCAGAAAAACTTATGCTCAAACAACACACGTGGAACACAAGTATTGTATAAAATGGCAACATTACAATATTGCATTGTATCAATACAAAAATTGTGTTAATGACCTATTAACACACATTTGTGTTGTTTCAACACAACCAAAGATCGCAAGAGAAGTCGATAATCACATCCATTCACAAATGACAAAAAAATGTACACTTTTATGTTTTCAAAAATCACATCCATGTATAACAAATTTATAACACTCATTTTAAAGTACAGTAATATGTATGTTTTAAGCTTCAGTATAGCTATTTATAAGATAAATTAAACAACAAATGCTGAACTACATTTCGAACTACATTTCGGAAGAAGAATACATGCGTGCTGCGCTTTCAAACAATATTTTTGCTAACCGTACATAATAATGTGATCACAGCGCAATTTTTGTATAGTTTCGACACAACTTGCTCAAATTAAAGAAAAGCAAAAGTTTTTTTCTGAGTGTAGTAACGACTCGACTCAAGCTGTTGGACAAGAAAATCATACACAGAAAATAAAGAAAAATAACGAATGAGTATGCAAGTTTAACCAAAGGTTTAACAAAAACCATTAACAATTCATGACAAAGTAACATTTCTAATCAAAATGGAAGCTATTTGTCGAAAATCAAGAAAAATCTTGTGTAAAATGATAACTTTTTCTCAGAATGTGCCAAGGGAGTCCTGTCACATGCATCAAGCTGCATATTCCTGTCCTTAAAATATAAAAATGTTTATTTAGTTTATTCATAATGAAGTTGTGTCATTATTGAAATAAGTCCTTCCCTTGTTCTTATCTTTAAGTGCAGCCAAGTTTGAACAAATCGAGATAATTCTTTTCATCAATTGAAAACAGTTTCGAATTTATTGTCATTATTTATTGTAAGTCTGATTTGGCAATGGTACCAAGCATAATGGTAAACTAGATATGGTCAAGTACTATGTCACCATTGTTTGTTTTCCACATAGCAAACTAGATAATGCTTCAATGTGTCACATTGGTATTTAAGTAGTAAAAGACCGATAGGAATAGAGTTATAAATTGGACAATAACCATTTTCGTACAACAGATAAAGCTATTGTAACTAAGAATGGAACTGGATGTTATTGTCTTATTTCATTGGTATTGTTTCCAATCAGAAAAGTGCGAATGACTTTATCATTAGTTTTTAAGGCTCCACTAAATATGAATAGTTAATTTCGTGAATGATAAGAATTTGATTTTGTACTATGTTTTTGTAGCAGTGATAAAATGTTAAACAATAACGAATGAACAAAGCATCGCTGTATAAGTAATTATCATTTTTAGTGTCAAGATGATACGTAATTTTTGAAAGTTCTAAGTCAAAATTTAATTTAATTTTTATATATAAAAATTATTGCAAAACATACAATAAACTCATTTTTTAAACAATTTAATATAATTGTTTATCCCATTAACAATGCAATTAATCAGATTTTGTTTGGGTAATCAGATTCGGTCTCAGCCATATGGATATATCTGATAAAATCTCTAGTTTTGTCCAAAATTGCAGTTCCACCCCTCTATGTCTATGTCTACTCAACATCGCTATGTCAGAATGACATCGAGAACTAACAAACGATATTATTTGCTACAAGAGATAATTTTGACTATTACTCCCGTTTTTGTTAATAGTAATTTGATGTTTAGTTTTAATGGTAAAAGTTTCACTCATTTAATTAGATATATTCATTGCTTCTCAGTTATTTTTTCCTTTAGGACGATACTTATTTCTACAAGAATGTTTCTACGTCGCAAAAGGTTTTCTGTTTTAAATATCTCCGTAATCTGAAACAAATCTGACATTAAAAAATTCCAGAAATTAAAATATCTTTTCATTTAGCTAAAATCGATTTTTTATTCTTACTACTTAATTTAGGTTACTGTATTTAAATGAGCCTTGATAACGAATGTTCAAAAAATGCTCTTTGAGGTTGAATTTAAACAAGTAGGTTTGTAACAGAATCTGTCACTTAACCCGCTTCTATACAACAGTTGTGTTTAACAGGTAAAAAGGCGCCAAACACAGCATTAATTCTATATTAAACATTTACATGCTAAATTAGGCTTTTAATTTTATTTCGAAAACTCAATAATTATTACTTATCGTTTGCAAAAATTAATTTATATTTCAAAGAATAAATACGTAATATTCCTCGCTTTTAAATAGCATGAAAACATTTCATATCAACATACTAAGAGTCTCGTAGTGAAATATATTTGAAGTCATTTCAAACTGATCTATGTCGCAAAAATAAATTTATTTTAATTTTATGTCTAAAAGAATTAAAGTTTCTCGAGTGATTGTTGCGAATGGCAATGGTGATTTAATTCTTATAAAAATGGCTTCCTATATGCTTTTAAAATGAGCATTAAATTTTGCAGTTTTTTAAATAATTAAAGTACTTTATTCTTTCTGATTTTTTCTGAATTCTTTTCTGATATTTTCAATGTATTCTAATTTCGATGCGCTGAATTTTTTGACTTATCACATTTGAAGAGCTTAGTGGAAGAATGTGCTAAGTGACAAAAAGGTGAACACGAGATAATGAGCTTCAAAGTTTTTAGTTTGCAACTTTTCTGTCATACACAAAATCACAGTGTTTTTGCATGATATTTTAGTTTGGTTCTTCAAAATGCTTGGTGGCTTTTGGCTTAGCCGTAATTTACGTCATAACGCGTCATTTACAAAACGCGCTTGACACCTCATGCACTTGGCACGTTCTTCCTCCGAAGTGCTTCAGATTTTGGCCAGTCGCTTAGTGGAAGAACGTGCTAAGTGACATTTTTTAGGTAAATTTGATCCATAAACGTTTCATAATTTCTGTACTAACCTTCCGATTTTCAAAATTCTTTTTCTGTTTGGAAGATAGGACTTCAGATATCTTTTATACTTATTAATCGTTTGCCTGTCCGTCCATCATTTTGTCCGTCCGGCCATATCCCTTTCAATTTCCGATCCAAAGTTACTGATTTTGAAAATTCTTTTTTTTTGGTTCGAAAGTAAAAAAAATAGATGACTACAATGTATAGTGTTTGGCCACCTGCCTGTACGCTTTTTTGTTTCTGACCGTACGTCCTACTACCCCCCCCCCCTCCCCCAACTACCTTTATACCCGTCCAATTTTTAAAGTTATTACTTTCAATTACCTAATATAAAATATAAGGCAATAAAGTTATTGCGATAGGGGCCAAAATGAAGATTTTGTGCTTTTTACACGTTTTGGAGGGTGCTCATTCTAAAAATTTTTTTTTTTACATTGATCCGTCTGTCTGTCGGAAACTACTTTACAGTTTAAAATAAAAGAGCTATGGACTTCAAATTTAGTACACGGGTTCCTAGTTCCTGTTGGACGTCATAATAAGGTTTTCGAGAAAATTGCGCATGCGCAAGTAGAGACTGCTATAAACTTTTTTTGTTTTAAAGGTATTGCTGAACAACGAAAATAGATACAGACTTCTAATTTGATACACGTGTTCCCTGTACTAGTCGGACGACAAAATAAAGTTTTCTACAATATTGTGCATGTGCAAGGAGTAGCTGCCATAGAACTTTTTAGGTTTCAAAGTTATTGAAAATACTTGATAAGATATATATAACTTTTAAATGAGCGTATTGATATATAGTGTTACACATCCCTAGTTTTTTTTAAGATATCAGTCACCTATCTAATACTTTTTGTTCGTCCGTCTGTCTCTACTATAAGGATTTCTTTGAGTATTTAAGTTAAAAGAAAGTAGGTTATATAAGTTATTTTAGAACTCCTGGCTTAATGTTAGATGAGTAAGTTTTTAATTGAAAATATTTTTCAAAAAATATCCTTATCACTGAAATTATAAACTAAATACTTTGAAGAATAATAGGACAAATCAACTTAATAAAAAGTATACAAAAAATATAGTAAAAGATACAAAAATGCAAAATGCATTTGAATTTAATAAATATTAAATTTAAAAGACTTAATAAAAATAGATTATAATGCAAGATGTAAGTTTTCGCAAAATAAATTTTTAAATAGTTTTTAGATAATAATAATCGAATTTAAAAACAAGTTTTGATATAAAAAAAAGTAAAAATAAGTTGTATGACAAGATATAGATCCCAAGGTTATTTACGTTTTCCTTTCTCCTTTTCAATTAAGGGTTTAATCAATTTTAAGAAAGCTACTTTAATTTACAGCATTTCTACAACGGTCGAACATGATCGTTTAAACAATTTATTTTTACAATCGTGATGCATAGTACTTTTTTAAAGTCATCGATATTTTAATAAATATTAAGAACTTATAACGTTTTACACTTTGTCACTTTATTTTTACATCAATTATTATAAAAATATTTTAGTTTAGTTTGTACCTAACAAAGCAATATCTTGATTAAATTTGTACTTACCGTATAAGCTTTTATTCACACTTTCAAGCAAAAATTCAGCTTTCCGTTTGCTTCTTAATTCCATTTTAATAATTTTAGGAGTTTAGGACATTGCACAAAATGCGTTCGATAGCTTTAGAGATCAAACGTAAAATGGCTTTAAACCGATTTTTGTACCCATAATTCATTTTTTTAAACAAACCAGATGCTTTGAATGTTCGGTGCGGTGCAATGTTGTTTTAACGCGAACTGCCATCTCCATAGAGCAGGTGCAACTTTGTTTTAATTAAACCATCTGTTGCTGCTAAATTATCTATGTTTATTACAATAAAAATCAGACGACATTTTATAAAATGTTAAAACCTTTAACTCCGTTTAAATTTAAAATCAAAATGCATTTTTTCCCTATTTTGTTAAATGCACTCAAAACCCAGTTTTACGCAATATAAATTTAATTTCATTGATTATATTTAATAATTAAAGTTAATTAGGAAATATTAATTACATTTTGTTGAATTCTTTTTGATTAAAACTATAAAAGAACCATTTGTTTTGCTATTAATGCAAGCGAAAGTCCGAAAATTTTCCTCAAAGTGTCCTTAGCACGTTCTTCCACTAAACGATCGTTCCAGTATCAGGCGATTTCGGTGGAAGAACATGCCAAGGATCCTAGCACGTTCTTCCTTGAAAAGTGACGAAAACGCGTGCACCTACCAACTTCGTATGCGAAATATACGAAATCGAATGTTTTCTAAAAAATTGAAAGCTGTTATGTTTAAAGCAGGTAATAACATGATCATTGACACAAAAATCTCAATTTTTTCAAAATGTCACTTAGCACGTTCTTCCACCCAGCTCTTCATTTGTCAGTAGCATTTGTAGTTTGGGCTATGAAAGTGTGTGACAGACAGACAGACGGACGGACTGAACGATTATAATACCTTCCACTTTTTACGTTATAAACATAGTGTGCAAGCTAAAATTAAAAATATAAAACTGATACATTTAAGAAATTCACCTTCTTTTGTATGAAGTGACATAAAACGGGATTTTTTCAAAACCTCTTTTAAAATTACTTCTTCCTCTCACTTCCGTCTTCAATTACTGCTGCCAGGTTCAAGAAAGAGTAAACTTCTGTGGCTCGCACAATGAAATTCGGGGGGAGGTCTAAAGTTCGCAAAGAATTTTGACAAAAGTGTGTCTGAGTATGATACTTTTCTATTAAAAAATTGTAGAAATAATTCAGGGTAACTATAGTTAGGTTGTTGTTAATGCACATTAAATCGGCATTTCATTTTAACAATTGTAAAAATAAAGTGGCAATTTTTTTAGACGTTTTAACACTTTAGCTGTGCAGAGTTTTGTTGAAGTGTAACATGCAACAGGAATAGCATTATCAGTTCTTAGTTTTTCATAACACTTTTAATACTTGCAACTTTTAACAATTTTAGCAGTTGCTTGCTTGGTTGATGCCTTAAGGCATCATCCGCAGCAAGCAAGTGTTAAAAGGTTATAAACTATTATGGTGTACAAGCTATTGAATAATTTCTCAGAACTGTAGCTTCTTAATTATACATTAAAAGGTAATCATTACTTACTAGAAAAGCATTATCAGATGATAAATGTATTCAAATGGTAAAAGTGGAATTGAGTTTTAAAAAAATCTTAAGGGTTGGGATTTTTTTACCGCATAATAAAAGGAATAGTTAATTCATTTTTAGATTTATATTTTTAATTAATTATTGTTTGTAACAATTAATACTGTGTTTGTAGAATTACTGCTGTGTTGTTTTGTACAACTACTGCTTGTCCATACAAAGATAAAGAAAGATAAATTTTGCCCCATAAACGAAAATTAGCACCAAAATGCCATCAATATGTGAAGGGGAAACTAAAACGCATATCGTTTATGTAAAAATCACCCATTAAAAATGGATCTCCGCAATTTATTATTGATTTAGTAAGTTCATCTGTTTACATTTAACTCGGGGCTTTTCTTTAAGTATAAATACAGTATTGTTTATCTTTGAAAAGAAAGTATCTTAATCTATCGTAAACAAAATAAAAATCAGTAACACAAGCAGTTTTTATGCGGGTTCCGCGAAATATATTAGTTACGAGATACCTTTTGTATAACAATTTCCTGTAAATAGATTTAAATCTTTTTTATTGGAAAACATGTTTGTATTACAAAGAATAAAAATCAATTATAGTCCGCCTGCCTCAACTTGGCTTCCCAAATATTTTGATTGTGGAAGCGTCCACTTTGTAAAAAGGTAGAGAACCAAAAGGAGGCAGGGTCGCCAATCCCATGGTGTTGGGCGAGCCTGAGGATTGTTGGGTTAGTTTGGTTGGAAATAATAAGTGTCACACTAAAACTACACATAGGTTATTAGTGCAAGGAGGATTATATTAATTGCTGAAGGTCGTCATCAATTGCACGTGTATTTTTTTCTATCTTGACTTGATCGTCCATAGATTTGCATCTGTAGTGTGTATTATTTAACACATTCAATATCACCTCAGGGAAAGATATACAAGTTAAAATATAGCTATGCAATATAATAGTGCACCCGACGTAAATTCGAGCTCCCTTCAGTTAAGAAACTGTTTCTAAACGAAGAAATATGCACCTGATGCAAAAGCAATGGATCGCCAAATATAGTAACTCTGGCGGAAACCAAAATCTTCCTGACCCCTTTTCGTTTTACGAGTGATAGTTTGGACACGTCTAAAACACACGTCATATATGCCAAGAAGTGGTGGGAGGACTATACTATCTTTATATGTTTTGTAAGTATTTAAGTAAGATCTAAAGAATGCATGATTATGCTAGAAATATCTACAGGTCGCTTATTACTGGGCGATCTATTTATCATAATGCTAGTTTTCGTATAAAATGACTATATAATATGATTTCGACGTTATTTTATAAAGACACACCGCAAATATTTAAACACTTTTTATTAATACCTATTATAAGAACTGTTAAAAATGTATCAGGTTAAAATAACTAATTAATATTTCCTTAGAATCTGAAAACAAACTGTGTTTCCAAATTTGCACTCCCTCCTCTATATAATATACACATGGATTATTATAACTCCGGGGGTCTGAGCTCCGAAAATTTTGCTGACTTATAAACGGTCTATGGGAAGTGCAGCTAAAAATTCCAACGAATGATTCCCGGTGTAGAGGCAGTGCACGTTAAATATGATCCAAAGTCCCGACGCCGCGTATGATGTCACCCTCAGAAGTTGCGTTGGATGCTACTCAGGTGCCGGCTCGTCACTCGACTGTGGTTCTAATTACGACGCAGGCGCAATTCCGGTTTGTGTGCTTGATAGAAACCCTTATTATACACCTTCGTGAAGTAAGACAGACACAGACAGATTTTTACTGACACACAGAGAGAAAGTACACCAGGGCAAAGGCGAGAATTGAACCCGTCCCTGGTACAGTGCGCAGACTGTTAGCGTAATGGGCTACGATCAAACCCACTAGGCCACCCGGGACCCTCGCGTAGCTTTAATGCGACACTCATTCATCTCAACTTAGCTTAGTTATAACTCTTTGATCTTAGCCAAAGATTGTGAGATAAAATTATTTCAAACCAACCTTGTTGGTAAGGTGGGATGAACTCATCACTTGGGCTGTCGGTCGTCTGGAAAAAAAATCGTTTCTTTTGTAATTTTTTCTTCACTTCAAATCAGCGGCGCATTCTCAGGTGCTCCAAATTGATTTCCCACATAAGGAACTGACACAAGTCTTTTAAATGAAGAGTGTCGTAAGTCAACTGGATATAAGTTTCTTTAGCATTAATTGCGGGGATATATTAATATATTTCTAACATTTTCATAAGGATAGATTTTGATAATAACTTAATTTTTTAGCATAATTTAAGTTAAGTAGCTTTTGCATATTAATACGTAATACGTTATATTTTAAGGCCCAGTGGCTTAGTGGTAGTGCTTCGCATTGCCACGCCACAGGTCCGGGGATCGAATCCAGGATTGGGCGAGATTGACCCATCCTTTCACCCCTTGAGTGGGTCGATAAAATGGGTACCAAGCATGCTTGGGAACTAAACACTGGGGGTACCGCGTGAGGCTGACCACCTTACCGGGACATATGCCTAGCACCCCAGAGCCCTAGGTCACGAAAGCTGAAATGGGCACGGCAGGCCTTGGCCCTGTAATGGGCTGTTGCGCCGAGGAGTTTAGTTTCACGTTATATTTTATTTATTATATTTCGGTTTAAAAATAGAGGTATTTGATGGAACATGTATTTGGTTAATGTTATCAATATCGTACCCAAATGAGCATTTTCAGAAATAAATTTATCATTGATTAGTCGCTTTGTCAAAAACATTTTGTCCCTTACAACAATACTTTTCTTGTGAGGTATCTTCATTTGACTCGATGCGCATATTCCCAGACACAAATTTGCCACAATTTTATGAAAGGTGTACTCGGATCTTTTTTGAGAAATCTTTTCGTCAAAAAGGACGAATTTTTCGTGAAATTTTAGCATACATTTCTTTGAGAGTGAGGCTCAGTCTATATTCCTTTTCGGCCCTTCTAAATGCTACACTGTAACAAATTTCTGTAAAAATACAGAACATTTACAGCATACAGCACATTCTTCTGTATTTGATTGCAGTTGTTGCTGTAAACACAAATACGCAGCTTAATGTTAGATTTTCCAAATTTGCGCACGCGCAAACAACACTGTCGTGACCAATCGTTTACACAAAACCTGTCATTCCTACCAATCGGGAACACAAAATGGTTCGTAACTGAGGCGCATGTTCTTGAAAATTGCAGCAAACTTGTCGCCTTAGAATACAGCAACGATGCTAGTAAACGCCTCTAAATTTTTTGACAATGTCCTATCACACACTCAACTTTAACCAAATGCAATAACTCTAAATATCCGGAATCACTTTATACGAAATCTAATCTTATTACTTTGATACTTTGATCTATCCATTCAACTATCCTTACGCTTAACATGTAAAAGTTTGCCTTTTTATTTTTCCGAAACCTATTTTCTTTTTAAAATAGTTTTTCTTACATTTTCAACAAATACATACGGAAAACGTGAGGGGAAACGTAAAGGATTTACTGAGATATTCTTCACTTGTGGTGTGAAAAATTATTCTAAAGGAAAGTTTGAGCACACATTGAAACAAAAATTGCATTTTATGCGTCTCGCATATCTGCTAACCTTTGGAAATAAGTCAATGAAGAAGCGAGAGCAAAACAAAAATAACATGTTTTGTTTTCTATCAATATTAATAAATTTAAACTTAAAGAATAAATTTTACAAATAATATTTCAAACAGAACAGAAACTTAAACAAACAATCGAGAAGACTATCTATCAAGCCGTCTTTTATATTTAGAACAATTTAGTTATCACCAAGTGACTAGAAATTAAATTTTATGTATTCTTAACAAAAATGTCCGTATGAAATTCTTCTTGTTCACAAGCACCTGTGAGCAACATTTAATAACATTTAATTTTTAGTAGCAAAAAAGGTATGTTTATTTCGAAAAAGTATTCTTGCCTTTTTATGCAGAGTTATTTTAAATTAAATTACAATAGCATATATATCCTTTAACTTTATTCATTTCGAAAAAGTGTTTTTGCTTTTCTTTATACAGAATTTCTTTACATTAAATAACAAGTTCAATTATTAAATTTAACTGTATTATTTCTAAAAATAGTTCCCTGGTTTTTTTACAGACATTTTTTTTTGAATATTTATTTACAAGCTACATATACAAAACAAAGGCAAAACACACATTGATGGCCAAGGGAAAACAAAACCCGTACAGGCCATAGCAGAAGATTTATAATACAATTAAAAAAATTATATATAAATACTAAAGTAAATAGGAAAAGATAAAGACTTCCTTTACATTAAAAGACAATTGCAAACACCACCTTCCACGCATTTTCAAAAACATATTACTTTTATATTTGGCTTTGTATACCACAAAAGTTTAGCCAAACTATAAAATATTCCTCAACCTGTTGCAAGAATTCCAATCTTTACCCTAATCACCCAATACAACAATTAACAAGTCACTCGAGAGACAACAACGCATAACCCAAACGAGGACTCATTCCAAAATCCTTCCGACACCGATACCTTCGGCCATCTTTAATCAATAATTCGATTGACGGAAGGAAGTTACAATCCGAAAATTGATTTACCTGTCCAGAATCTCAGAATTTATGATTCTGTACGGCAGCGGATTTGTTCACCGACATAAATTGAATGGAAAGCTAGTCTAAATAGTATAAAAGCCACTGAAGAGGAGTCTCAGATAAATTTCTCCGAATAACTAATTTGGCGAGAAAAGTTGGTACTTAATCGCTGCCGTTTGAGTAAATTAACATCGAAGTAAAGTTAAAATGAAATATTTTTGTTGAATGTCCATGTTGTATATGTTTTACACATATTTATAATTATTCTAAAAAAAAAAATACTTTCCTTTTAGAATACTTAAAAGAAAAAGCATTACTCTTGTTTAGAATTGCGCAGTGTTTTCTCTAGTCTAAGTCATGCGACTTGGTACCGAGAAGAAGCGGTCTGAAGTTTCTGGTGTCGTCGGGCAAAAGCCCCAATAATTCCTGTTAGGAGCCCCACGCTGTGAATACGAATTTGGTGTTTTTGTAGAAGAGTTTTGACAGCTGATGTTTTCATTTGCAGGCGAAGTTGGTGAGGGGATTTTTATATTAAAGGAATAAGTTATTTAAGTTCCGTTTTCAACTTTTGGTAGCAAGCTTAGACTATCAACGACGGATTTGAATTATTACTATTATTTATCGGTATCTCTGCCGCAGACAAATTTAAGACATAAGGTGTTGAGTGACCTTCTCCAATCAAATCTAAAAGTTTGGTTATGTTAGTTTGAATTATCGTCGCACTAGAGCTACACGAGTGGCTATTATCGACGGGCGTCATAATTTAAAACCACAGTTAGGTGACGAGCCGACAACCTTATAACCGTTAAGGGCGACAACGCAACCGTTAAGGGCGACATTAAGGGCGAGGCGACATCGTACGCAGCATTGGGACTGTGAAGCATATTTAAGTGCCACTCCCACTACACGAGGTATTATTCGTCGGACATTTTTCGCTGCACGGCCGCTTAAGGTCGGAGATATTTTGGCGATGCCCAAAGAACAGGCACATAAAGACATTAGTTCTAAAAAAATCCGATAAACATTTTGACCAATTCGAACTCTTAAAAGACCTAAAGGAAAGGGTAATTAGAATTAGGTTATATTTGTCTTGTTGGAAGATATTCAATTAAATACAAATGTGTTGGGTGCCAACTCAAGTGTCGGTCTCGTCACTTGACTGTGGTTCTAAAATACGACGCCCTTCGCCAATAGTACTCGTGTAGCTCTAGTGCGACGATAATTCAAACTAAACTAAGAATATATTTTGTTTGTTTCAAAATGTCTGTCTTTATTTGTTTTTTTTTTAAGGTTTTATGTAGTTGAAATAAATTAATGACTTTTTGAAAATAACTCCAACTGCTTTCTAAGAATTTAATTCATACAAAAGTCAATTTTCAGGAACAAAAAGTCTAAAAAGTACTTTTATTCTTTTTATTCTTTCAAATGCTTCTATGTGATTTTTTACGTGATAAAATGTATACATTTTTGTCGGAAAAGAGAATTTTATTTAATTTCCTTTTTAAGGGGCCCAAATTTTTTTCTTTATATTTGGGAATTGCAACTTTAAAACAACAAAAAATCTACAATTTTTAACCCTGGCATTTTAAAATTCATAAAAAAAAAATTTAAAAAGGGGTGCATTCTCAAATTTTAAAAAAAAAAAAAAATTTTTTTAAAAAAAAAAATTTTTTTAAAAAAAATTTCAAATTTTTTAAAAAAAATTTTTGGAAAAATTTAAAAAAAAATTTTTAAAATTTTTTAAATTTTAAACCCCAAAAAAGGGGGGGGTTTTTTTTTTTTTTCTTTTTTTTTGGGGGGGGGGTTTCCAAAAATTTTTGGGGAAAAAAAAAAAAAAAATTTTTTTGTTTAAATTTTTTTTTTTAAAAAATTAAAAAAAAACGGGAAAAAATTTTTTTTCCCCGGGGGGGGAAAAAAAATTTTAAAAATTTTTTTTTTTAAAGGGTGAATTTTTAAAAGGAAGGGAAAAAAAAAAAATTTTTTTTTTTAAAAAAAAACCCCCCCCAAAAAAAATTTAAAAACCCTTTTTTAAAAAAAAAAAAGGGTTTTTTTTTAAGGGGAAAAAAAAGGGGAAAATTTTTTTTTGGGGGGGGGAAAAAAAAAAATTTTTAAAAAACCCTTTAAAACCCCCCCTTTTTTTTTTAAAAAAAAAAAAGAAAAAAAAAAAAAAGGGGGGGAGGGAAATTTTTTAAAAAAAAATTTAAAAAATTTTTTCCCAAAAAAGGGGAAAAAAAAAAAAAAAATTTTTCCCCAAAAAAAATTTAATTTTTAAAAAAAGGCCCCAAAAAAAAAAAAAAATTTTTTTTTTTTAAAAAGGTTTTAAAGGGAATTTTGGGGTTTTTTAAAAAAAATTTAAAAAAATTTTTAAAAATTTTTAAAAAAAATTTTTTAAAAAGGGGGGGGGGTTTTTTTGGGAAAAATTTGGGGAAAAGGGCAAGTTAAAAATTTAAATTTTGGGGGGCCCCCAAAAAAAAAAAAAATTTTCCCCCAAACCGGAAAAAAAAAAAAAAATTTTTTTTTTTTTTTTAAAAAAAATTTTTCCTTTTTTTAAAAAAAAATGGGAAAAAAAAAGGGTTTAAAAATTTCCCCAAAACCCAAAAAAAGCCCTTTTTTTAAAATTTTTGGGGGGTTTTTAAAAAAAAATTTTAAAAAAAAAAAATTTTTGGGGGGGAAAAAAAACCCGGGGGGAAAAAAACCCAAAAAATTTTTTTTAAAATTTTTTTTTTAGCCCTTTTTTTTTAATTTAAATTCCCCCCCATGAAAAAATGCGTTTTTTTCCCCGGGAAAAATTTTATAAAGAAATATTTAAAAAATTTTACTTTTTTCTTTCCCCGGACAGTGCTAACCTTTTTAAAGCCTAGCAAAATAAAATATTAAAGGGGTACCGGAAAAAAAGGGGAGAAAATTTGGGTAGTAAAAAAAATATCCCGTATTTTCTTAAAAATAAATATTTTAAAATTGTAGAGATGTTTTGGAAACCCCCCCTTTTTAAGTGACATTTTTGAAAAAAAAAACTTTTAAATTTGTCCAATGGAAAAAGTTATTCCCCCTTTAAAAAAAACAAGATTCCCCCTTTTTTTTAAAACCCTTTTAAGGGTTTAAATAATTTTTTTTTCCCTTTTTAAAGGCCTTTTTTAAAAGTATCTAAATAAAAAACCCCAAAAATTTTTTTAAAACCCATTTTATCGGGGTTTTTACTTTTTTGTCATTTTGGGCCGTTCTTTTCACTAAGCTCTTAAATTGGTTTTTCAAGAAAAAAAAGCTATAAATAAATTAAAATTACAATTTGGAAAACCCTAAGATTAGTTCCCCAGTTTTTCGAAAAAAATTTTGTAATATGCTAAAAAAAATGTTTTAAAAACATCTTTTGAGAAAAAACTGATTTAAAAAGGGAAAAATCAATTTTTTAAAAATTAATATATCTTTAAAATTTTTAACCTTTAAACCCCCAAAACATTACAAATTTTGTAAGTCCCTCTTTTTTTCTTTTTTTAAAGGGTCTTTAAAATTTAAAGGGTTTTAAGGCCCTTTTTTTTTTGGGGGGAAACCGTTCGGGGCAAAAAAGGGGGTATTTAACGTAGGGAAATTCCTCAGCGCATTTAATACACCCCAAAAATTTTTCATCTGTAGCAAGTTAATAGATATGAATATACCGATAAAATGACATTTAAATCATTAAATTTTTTTGATTCTGGTTTTAATTTTTTTAATTTTAGAATAAAAAAAAAATGGTGTAAAAAATTTTTTAAAAATCACAGGATTTATGTCTTTTCTACTTAAATTTAAATAAAGGATCCCATTTTTAAACTTTTTCAAAACAATAATGTTTTTAATTTTTTTTCCATTTTTAAAAATATAGGTATTACTTATTAGGTGGTTGTTCTAAAGGGTACACAATGTTTTAAAAAAATGGTTTCAATTAGGTTGTTTTTAATTTCGTAGAATGAAAGAGTTTGTTTGAGTTTTACATTTGAAAAAAGAAAACAGTTTTAAAAAATTTTAAAAACATTCCCCAAACTAATTTTTTATGATAAGAGCCCAAAATGAAAATAAATTTTTTTAAAAATGAATTTTTTTTTTTTAATGACAATTTTTTAAAGAATTTGACGTAAATGCTAAAAATTGCACCCCAAAAGGGGGAAAAAAAAGGATAGCAAGATTAAATAAAACATGAAAAATATTTTTG